>JAVJIF010012908.1:0-106178 GCA_038442645.1 Agave tequilana
GGGGACATAATTGTCTTAAGGAGATCCACTTTAGCGTACCTTACTCCAAAATATGGTTCTTATTCTGTTACTCTGCCCGTTTATACAAACATTCAGTTATGCACGAATTATTATCAATAAATATTTATCTTATATAAATATTAATGTGAAATTATTGAATTCCAATATATTCTCTGTCTTTTTGAACTAACGTTCTGTTGGCCCAAAGGCCTTCCACTCTAGTTTTGATGATGATTAACTCATGTAGCTATGTGTACTAATAATCTTGTGTTTTTAGTTTCAGATCATTAATCAAGTTATTAGTTGGTGATTAGCTTCAACAAGATGATTTGGAAGCTTTCACATGTTGATTCAAGAGCCCGAGCGTCAAAGAACATATATAGCACTTGCTCGGTGGATCAAAGAGTTTTGGATCGAGTCGGCTTGGAGATTGCGCTCTACAAGTAGACATCGGTACCATAGTTTAGTTTTGTGTTTAAATCCATTTGTAAAGATTAGAATAGTATGATATGCTCAAGTTCACAAAACACACACGTTCATGTTTTGGTTTTGATTTTCGGTTTTAGGTTTAACCGATCTTGGTTTGCATGAATAGATAGATTCAAAACAAGTTTACATGGTTTAATGTATATTAGATTTGTCTATATACATGTATGCTTCAACTATTAAACAAACTTAGTTTGATAGTCTATTTCATGGGTTTTATGTTTTGGTATTTCTAACAAACATATTTTTGGAAATTAAAGTCAAAAACATGGATATATATATGTTTCATGTATATTAGATTTCTATCCATATGCATCATGCCTAAATGTTGTTTAATATCATGTTTTGTATTTGGATGAGTTTTGGACAAAATGTATTTTCTATTCAAAATCCAAGTTTTAGAAAATACGGTTTTTGGTTTTTGGCAAAATTTCTATAACACAAAAATAGTCCATTATGTTTGTGATTTGTGTTAAACTTTTTAACACAAGTTTGTATTTCAATGAAAAATGATAAAACTATTTTTGTGAAATTTTAGAGATTTTATGGGATTTTTAAGACATTAAAAATAACATGTTTTTGCTGACCAGAACAGCCTCTGCCAGGCTAGGTCGGTCGACCGCTACGGTCGACCGCACCAAGTAGCCGGTCGACCGTATCATCGTCCGACGTGCACGGATACGTGCACGCTGGCTGCCTCTTGGCCCGGTCGACCGCACGGTCGACCGACTGAAAGCAGGTTGCTCTCTGTTTTCTACGGTCGACCGCCCGGTCGACCGGTAGCTGCCAACGGTCAAAAATTGACCGTTGGACGGTCGGCCGGACGGTCGACCGTTAGTTCATTTTTGGCAGGATTTGCTGCCAACGGCTATAATTTTCTGGGGGCTATAAATACCCCATTGGAAAGAGATTTTCTCTAAGATTTTTTGTGCGAATTTTTCCTGACTCTCTAGTGTTTTCACAGCAATCAAAAGAAGTTTTTTGGGCTTTAAATTGAACAATCTATTTGGTGTTTTTGCTAGGGTTTGGAAAATCAAAGAAAAGGGTTTTTGGGAAAAGTGTTTGATTAAACTTCTTCATCTTGGTTTCTAGTTTTTCCCAAAGATTTTCTTTGAGTTTTTGATTTCCATTCCTTTGGTTTTCTCCACACTTGAGCTACATCTACTATCTTATTCTATAGGATCTTTGTGTGGGAAAAGAGATTGTTTGTGGTTATTAGACCACCAAGTTGTAAACCCTATCTTAGCTTGGCTTTGTGCCTTTCCCTCATTGTGTTGAGGAGGTTGTGCTATTGGGTTGTATCCCTCAAGTGGTGAGGTGATCCTTGTGTAAGCTTGGTGCTAATCCCTCAAGTTGTGAGGTGATTGTTTGTTGGCTTGGAGTTGTGCCTCAAAGAGGAGGTTGTGTTTGTAAAGAGAGGAGTTGGGTACTCCTTGTAGTTGTTATTGCCCCAAATCCTCGGTGGAGGTTCCCTTTGTGGGAGTCCTTTGTGGACAAGCTAGTGGACTTGAAATCCTTCTGTGTGAAGGCGGGGATGTAGAGCTAGGTGCTCGAACCTCGAAACATATCTTGTTGTTTGCGCTTGATCCCTTGACTCTTACTCTATCTCTCTCTCTTTACTTTGTGCCTTGCATCATTTCACTTTGATCATTCATACTTATATGCTTGGCTTGGTTGTGTGTGCATCACTCATTTAGTGTAATTGCAATTAGTTTTTAAATTCCGCATTAAGTTCATTAGATTAGCATTATCACCTATTCACCCCCCTCTAGGTGATTTCAATTGGTATCAGAGCCTCCGCTCCTGATATTTAGGTTTAACCACCTAGGAGTGAGATCTTGGTTTGCTAATCTTCATTTGCATTTTTCATTTGCACACATTTAGTTTGCACTCATGGCTAGCCCTCCTATGTTTGACTTTACTAGACATGATATTGGATAGCCAAGATGACTAGTCATTTAAAAAGCCTAGGACATCAAGTTTATCAAGCCACTACTCAAGAATCCTACCTAAATGCTAGCAAGCATAGAAAGGCCAATGCATTAGCACTTAAGACACTTAGAGCATCTCTTAATGAAGATCTTTTACATGTGTTTGATCATTATGATTCGGCTTTTGCAGTTTGGAGTATTTTGACTTCTCCCGAGCTTCCAAGGATTATCAACAAGTTGAGGAGATCTAGGAGAGACGTGTCTGACGAGCATTGCCTCATGGTCCAAGGAAAGACTCCCTTGAGGTACAATCAGATTCTCAACTAGATGATAGCTCTAGTTCATATTGCCATGGGTGTTTTGAAGTTCAAAATTTAAATGTAGAACTTGCCTCAAAGCTTGAAAATTTTGTTGAAAACATGATCTTTTGAAAAAGAAACATTTTGATTTAAAAGAAGAAATAAAGAATTTATGCTCTAGCTTTGAATTGGTTTTGCAAGAGAAGGAAGAGATTACTAGTGAACGTGATTCACTAAGATCTCAACTAGACATTGCCCTAAATTAGATTGATGTTTTGAAAAACAAAAATGATTGTGATGATGTTGTGAAAAACAATGAGGTTTTATCTTCTAAATTGGACTTTGTTTTAAAAGATAACCTTGTTTTGAAAAATGAAATTGATTCTATTACGAAAGAATTGGATTTAGTTTTGAAGAAAAATGAATCTTTAAAAATTGATATAGATTCTCATTTTGCCATGCTAGTGTAGCTTCACCTAGCACATCTTTTGCATGCTCCACTTTATCTTCTAGTATTGAAAATGACATAATTGTTTTGAAGAAAAGTGTAGATTGTTTGGGCTCCACTTTGAGCCAATGTACTTTAAATCAATTGTGCTTTAGAATATGTATGAACATTATTAAAACTTGCACCATCAATTATATATATATATAACAATTAAAATTTAATACCATTTGAAACTATGAGGCATACATATAAAGATAAACAGGAATGTGCATACAAAAATTAAATATCATGTGAATCATGTGTATAACTCATTGAAATCACTAACCTACTTATACATGTCAAAGAAATAGTCAATTAAGCATACAAGGTATGATCACCCAACCAACCTCCCACTAGGGATAGAGGTTTTTAAAAATAATTATTTGAAAATAGTTGAGGATAGATTGAAAATACCACCAAGTGAAGAATAAAATAAATCATTTTAAAATAGTTTGGAAAGCTAGTTCAAAATTCTTCAAATAAGAAATTAATTATATACATCTCATGAGATATAATAATTACACAAGAACTGTCACTCAAAATTTATATAGCATGAACATGCTTATGAATGTAATGCAAAGAATAAAGCCCATTAGCAATCTGCATGAGTAAACATAAGGTTAATGTACAAGATTCATGTAAATAGTTTTTTTCATGAAAGTAAATAATTTTGTACAAAACCAAAACTCATTCGAAATTTTTTTTTCAAAATTTGATACATAGAAAACTTGTTGAGATCACAATTTAAGAAAATTCATTTTTACCAAGCGATATCAAAATTAGTGGAGATAATAAACTCAAATCATCAAATATATTCACTAACAAAATATTCATTAAGCATATTGAAGATGTAAAAATAAACTTAAAGATTTATATAAGTTTTTTCAAAACTAAAACTTACATATATATCCAAACAAAGATTGAGTACACATGCTGGTATATAGAATATATGACACAACTTAAGTGCTTATGGATACAATATGTATATCATATAGTTTTAACAAGATGTACACATACATGAAAAAATAATAAAGACATACTCATAAAAAATCAAACATGTATAAATGCGATATCAAAGCAAAAACAAATCATTTTTAAGGATTTACATGTACAAATGCAAGAATCATTAAAACTAGGCCATACAAGTATAATCAAAAAATAATTAAATACACAATTGAAATAGAATATGCATAGCATGAAGATCAAGTGTATCTTAAGGATTATATATATGTATGTGTGTATATGTGTCTACACACACACACACACACACACACACACACACATATATATATATCACAAGTTTTAACAAATAATTGCATTTAAAACAAGTAAACCAAAATATGTAAATCATGATATGCTTAAGAATCATCCAATTAAAGTATATGTAAACAAAATATGGAGGATAGAGATAGTTATCAAGCTGATAGAACTAATCTCTATTACTCCCAAATGAGGTGATCCTCCCACCTAAACTCCTTGATAGTTATGCATCCATCGATTTGTTCACTAAGCTCTGACTGCATTCACCACCAAGGTTTTAATATTCTCAAGTCTTGTGAAAGCCCACTCCTGCATCAAATACAATCAATATGGATTTTGGTTCCTAAACTTTCTTGGGTCCTCGGGGGTTAGTATCTTTTCGAACCCAAACAATGGCACTAGATATATTTATTATATCATAGCAAAATTGTGCCAAATGGTATTTGCAACCACAATGTTTACAAGTGTACACTCTAGCATACATATGGGTGTGAGCATGATGTGCATGTGGTACATGCCGTGGAGAGTGTGCATGCATATGTGGAACTTGGTTCTTTTGAAATAAGGCTTCCAATTTTTTATAATCAAAAGCACATTAGCTCAAAGTAGAGCCTAAATAATCCATCTTCTTCTTCTAAACAAAATATCATTTTCAACAACGGAAGAAGAAATAGTACTAGTATGAGAAACATTTGTATTTTCATTTTTAACACAAGAAGATAAAGCATTAGGAGCATGACAAGATTTGGAATCAAAATCCTTTTTGAATTTATTCAAAGAAGTATATAACTTTTCATTCTCTTTTAAAATAATATCAAAATAAGTTTTTAAAGAATTCTTTTATTTTAAAACAAAATTCTTTTCTTTGGAAATAAAAAAAATTGGCTTTTTATAGTCATTTTCTTTCAAGACTAAATCAAGTTTTGAAGATAAAGAATTTTTTTTTTAAAACAATCTCCTTTTCTTTATAAATAAAATCAATTTTCTTTTTCAATGAATCATTTTCATTTAAAACACAATCAATTTGATTTTTCCAAGAATCATTTATTTAAAAATAAAGTATACCTTTGAAGACAAAATATCATTTTCTTTTTTCAATTGTAGACTCTTATTTTTCAACAATTTGTATTTTACAAGTAAATTCTTACAAATTATAGCAAGCTCATCATTCAACACATGTGCATCCTTACTAGGCACACTAGCATTATCACTAGACGATAGAAGTTTTTAAAAATAATTATTTGAAAATAGTTGAGGATAGATTGAAAATACCACCAAGTGAAGAATAAAATAAATCATTTTAAAATAGTTTGGAAAGCTAGTTCAAAATTCTTCAAATAAGAAATTAATTATAAACATCTCATAAGATATAATAATTACACAAGAACTGTCACTCAAAATTTATATAGCATGAACATGCTTATGAATGTAATGCAAAGAATAAAGCCCATTAGCAATCTGCACGAGTAAACATAAGGTTAATGTACAAGATTCATGTAAATAGTATTTTTCATGAAAGTAAATAATTTTGTACAAAACCAAAACTCATTCAAAATTTTTTTCAAAATTTGACACATAGAAAACTTGTTGTGATCACAATTTAAGAAAATTCATTTTTACCAAGCGATATCAAAATTAGTGGAGATAATAAACTCAAATCATCAAATATATTCACTAACAAAATATTCATTAAGCATATTGAAGATGTAAAAATAAACTTAAAGATTTATATAAGTTTTTTTCAAAACTAAAACTTACATATATATCCAAACAAAGATTGAGTACATATGCTGGTATATAGAATATATGACACAACTTAAGTGCTTATGGATACAATATGTATATCATTTAGTTTTAACAAGATGAACACATACATGAAAAAATAATAAAGACATACTCATAAAAAATCAAACATGTATAAATGCGATATCAAAGCAAAAACAAATCATTTTTAAGGATTTACATGTACAAATGCAAGAATCATTAAAACTAGGCCATACAAGTATAATCAAAAAATAATTAAATACACAATTGAAATAGAATATGCATAGCATGAAGATCAAGTGTATCTTAAAGATTATATATATGTATGTGTGTGTGTGTGTCTACACACACACACACACACACACACACACACACACACATATATATATATATATATATCACAAGTTTTAACAAATAATTGCATTTAAAACAAGTAAACCAAAATATGTAAATCATGATATGCTTAAGAATCATCCAATTAAGTATATGTAAACAAAATATGGAGGATAGAGATAGTTATCAAACTGATAGAACTAATCTCTATTACTCCCAAATGAGGTGATCCTCCCACCTAAACTCCTTGATAGTTATGCATCCATCGATTTGTTCACTAAGCTCTGACTGCATTCACCACCAAGGTTTTAATATTCTCAAGTCTTGTGAAAGCCCACTCCTGCATCAAATACAATCAATATGGATTTTGGTTCCTAAACTTTCTTGGGTCCTCGGGGTTAGTATCTTTTCGAACCCAAACAATGGCACTAGATATATTTATTATATCATAGCAAAATTGTGCCAAATGGTATTTGCAGCCACAATGTGTACAAGTGTACACTCTAGCATACATATGGGTGTGAGCATGATGTGCATGTGGTACATGCCGTGGAGAGTGTGCATGCATATGTGGAACTTGGTTCTTTTGAAATAAGGCTTCTAATTTTTTATGATCAAAAGCACATTAGCTCAAAGTAGAGCCTAAATAATCCATCTTCTTCTTCTAAACAAAAATATCATTTTCAACAACGGAAGAAGAAATAGTACTAGTATGAGAAACATTTGTATTTTCATTTTTAACACAAGAAGATAAAGCATTAGGAGCATGACAAGATTTGGAATCAAAATCCTTTTTGAATTTATTCAAAGAAGTATATAACTTTTCATTCTCTTTTAAAATAATATCAAAATAAGTTTTTAAAGAATTCTTTTATTTTAAAAGAAAATTCTTTTCTTTGAAAATAAAAAAAAATTGGCTTTTTATAGAGTCATTTTCTTTCAAGACAAAATCAAGTTTTGAAGATAAAGAATTTTTTATTTTAAAACAATCTCCTTTTCTTTATAAATAAAATCAATTTTCTTTTTCAATGAATCATTTTCATTTAAAACACAATCAATTTGATTTTTCCAAGAATCATTTATTTAAAATAAAGTATACCTTTGAAGACAAAATATCATTTTCTTTTTTCAATTGTAGACTCTTATTTTTCAACAATTTGTATTTTACAAGTAAATTCTTACAAATTATAGCAAGCTCATCATTCAACACATGTGCATCCTTACTAGGCACACTAGCATTATCACTAGACAAGCTTGCACGATCATCAAAATTTCATTCTGAGTTTACCTCAAGAGAGTTGTTTCCTTGGACCATGTAGCATGCTTTGTCGGAATCGTCTTCACTTGATTCTCGTTCCATATTGTTTGGAATTTGTTCTTCAAGATAGATTAATGTGTTCCATACTGCAAAAGCGAAATCACAATTAAAAACCTCAAAAAGATAAGCATTGCTAAATTTTTGCTTTAGTGCAATCATGGCTTGTGCATTAACCTCAAATATTTGCCATTTTCAGTATATGATCTTTTAGTTGTATTAAGATAAACTGTATTCCTAAGGCTTTAAGATATGAACTCATTTTTAAGTTTTCATATATTGATGTTCTAAATATCAAATATAGGTGGAGTAAGAAAATTCATGAGTGTGTAAAACAAGTATGAATTTGTAAAGCAAATAAAGAGATAAATCAAGAATCATTCCTCAGTGGTTAAACCTAATATCATGAGCACATGTTTTGATACTAATTGAAATCACTTAGAGGGGTGAATAGGTAATGGCTATACTCAATGACAAAATACAGAATTAAAAGCAATTTACTAATCTAGCAATATAAAGAGCAAATAAACAATCCACGCAATAAAAACTTTATAGTGAAAGTAATAAAAAAAAGAATGAGTTTAGTAGAGAAAGTGAAAAGGCAATCACAAACACTTGGAGTTTGTTTCGAGGTTTGAGACATAGCTCTACGTCCTCGTCTTCACTTAATGAAAGATTTCTACTATACTTGATCCCGCAAACTCACCACTCTACACATTCCCGCAAGAACACTTTGGACCCACAATCCTCTCATTTGGTGTCGCAACACCTTACAACGATGTCAAGCCTGCAAGCTCATTGAGGCCGCAACCTCTACAACTCGAATACAATGAATAAATGATCTACTTCTCAATCGCTAAAAAAAAAAGGCTCACAACAAAATTCTTAGAACCAATTTGGTGAAGTAGAAGCTCTGAGTTGTGAGTAGTGAAGCTTAAAAGATTTGGAGAATGAGAGCTAAGCTTTGAAAGTGTAGAATGCAGAATTGTAGCTTAAATTGAAATTTCTTGAAATTTTCTTCAAAATTTGTCTCAAATATTTTCCAAACTATTGTAAAAGAAATCTTGGAGTTTAAAATAATGTACCCCTATTTATAGAGGTCCAAGAGAGAGATTAAACCCAAAATAGCTGTTACGGATTAGCCCAAAAAAAGTCAAGACTAAATATAGTCGTTTGGAGCATAATCCAGGTTTAATCAGCTTGCTGGTCGACCGTCAACAGTCAAATTTCTGACTGTTGGGGGATAACGGTCGACTGGCTAGTTGATCGTCCCAAGGTTAAAATTTTGACCACAGCATACGGTCAACCAGACAGTCGACCGACATGCACAGGCTCAAACCTGTGCATGTCGTGATGCACAGGCTCAAACCTGTGCATGTCGTGCATATACGGTCGACCGTGCGGTCGACCAATAGAGCACTTCAGCTCTATCAGCGGTCGACCGTGTGGTCGACCGACTCCAAGTCAAAATCATACAAAAAACAGAAATGTTCTAAAATAAGATTTGATTTTTCCACAAAATATTTTGAATTCATTTTACAAAACAGAGTTCATGAATAAATTTGAAGCTTAAAATATGTGTGATACTAGATCAACACAAAATCAAAATTTAGAACTTGATTTTGTAAAAATAGGAAATTTATAATATCTCTATTTTATAATAATAGATTTAATAATAAATAATATTTTGATATGTATATAAATAATTTTTATTAATCATTGTATATTGTCTGGTGTCACTTATTATTGTTAAGTGTCATTAATTACTATTATTATTACTAATTAATTATGATTGTTAGTAAATTTAATTTTTATTAATTATTATTGTTAACATATTATATATTAATATCTTTTCTCTTCTCATTTTCAAGCCCAAGCCCTCTCTCCCCCTTTCATTTTCTTTTCATTTCCCTTTCTTTCTTGTTTTTGACCCAAGCCCAAGTTCCTAAATCCAAGTCCAAACTTGAGCCCAGCCACTTCTATTTTATTTTCCCATTTTTCCTTTTATTTTTGCAAGCCCACAATCTTGCCCATCTCCACTCTCATATATAATCTAATCTTCCTCTAATCTAATCCTAACCCCAATTATTAAATCTCCCTCTTCCACCCAACAGTCATCATCGTGAGCTCCTCCCCATCTCCATCTTCTTCTCTTCCACCACCACCCACCATTACCATCATCATCATCTTCTCCCCCTTGATCACCACACCAGCCAACCACCACTGCGAACACCTCCGCCGAGCCACCGGACTGTCGCTCTCCTCCACGCAAGCTCCGCAGCGCGGTCTTCCTCTCCTTTTCCCATCCACCATCTTCGGCAACCCCGACCACATCCAACCACCCATGCACGATAGCACCTCAGCCACCATGCATCGCCCATCACCACCCATCACCCAACACCTCTGACTGCAGTCCATAACTACCCACCACCTATCACCATCGCGCCATGCATACACCCAGGCTGAGCCCCTCCAGCATGCATCTCATCTTCTTCCTTCTCTCCATCTTCCTTGTGTCACTACCACCCGAAAACCCATACCACAAGCACCATGTCGTGGTCGTCGAGCACCTCCCTATCCTTCCCTCTTTCTCCATGAGCTGACCACCATGCTCTGCCATCGAGTCGACGTCAATCTCGCCCTTTTTGAACATGTGTGAGTTTTTCTCTTTCACTTCCTTTCTCACTGTTCACACCTCTCTATTGCCCTTTTTGTGTGTGTGCGCGCGCGCGCGCATGCGTGTATCACTTACTCTCTTGGTATCTCACTTTATCTCTCTATGTATCTCTCTCTTTCTTTCTCTTTCTTTTCTTCTTGGATCCACATGAACAATCAATCTAACTCAGTTTGTAGTGACCCGAACTTAGACCTGGCACACGAGGTAATTGGAGACCCGGATTTGGGTAAAGGTAAATTTGACCCGTTTCAGAACCAATACCCGAACCCGTTTCCATACCCAGATCCAACTTCAGTTGTAGATTAGATCAAGCAGAGTATCCGACTCGGATCCGGGATACTCTATAAGTGTCTTTATCTTTTTAAATTAATTATTGTTCGTTGAAATGATTTTAATCATTTATTCGATGTTTGTCTATTTAAATTATTTCATAAATTTTGTATTTATAAAATTGTAAATTTCCATGATGTACATGTGCAAATGATTAAATGAGTTGCCCGGAATTATTCAGTTTGTGCATGTCATAAATCATTTTAAGTGTTCTAACTAAATGACTATTAATTCCTAGAAACTTAATTGTTTGATTATAAGCTATGGACTATTATACTGTAGGAGAGCTTAGATATTTTGGTGATGATGACTTAGGCATATAATTGATGTTTAGAGTTATATGGATGCAGTATTTTGTCTTTGAGACATGAGTGTTCCTTAATATCGATTTTTAATATTATTTGATTTATTGGATCTTTTGATGTTGGATTAGTCAGTGGACTTTAATTGGAGTAGAATTTGACTTTAGGTTAGGGAACATATCATATTAGTTAGAATAGTGAAATTTTCAAATATGTAATAGATTACTAGCAATGAATTATTGTGTTGTGGGAGAGTTCAAATATATGTGAGATAATGGATTAGATATGGACTTGGGATTTAAACATATATAGACTCTGTATTTGTCAATGGAACATTAGTGTCTCTATCATTTCATGTGTAGTCGATTACCATTACAGATTCAGATCTAGTTGTAATAAATTTCAGAATGCAATTCAATTTGATCTTAAGATTGAATTAGTTCATATTTGTGGTTAAATGGTAGATTTCATATGAATTACTTATAATATTTAATTTTCCCTATTTGATGATGATTCAGATGAGAATTTAATTGGATAATGAGGATTGATTAGATGTAGCTGAAGATTTTATTTCAATATATTGTGATTTGGATATAGTGATGAACTTAGAAGAATAGAGTAGATTGATATAATAAAGAGGACTTAGAATACAGAACTATTTTCACAAGTTTGAGGAATAATGTTGTAATGTCTATAGTGATTATATCGAGATCAGAAGTTAAGAAATCGATTATTGTTGTATTCTAGTATATAAGGATAAGATCTTGATAATTCTAGATGAGACTTTATATGGACAAATCAGTACATGACTTGTTGATAACAAAATTCATGTTACCAAAATTACTAAAAAAGTATTGTTAGACTGTAACACCATGACATTGTTATACTTTTTACTCAGTTATACTGATTACATTATTATTGTACTATCCATTGTTACTGTCACTGTTATTGCCATTATATTATCCCAGTACTCTAGGTAACAGGATATTGATTGATCTAAATAAAATAAATAAAAATGTAATTAGATAACTTACAGTGGGACGGGAAAAATGATGGAGAAGACAACATTTGTATTTTGGGTGAACGTAGGATATAGGTTGCGTAGTCAAAACAGAGTTTCACTGCAGGGTTCCCATGGAGTGACTGGCACCCCTTCCTGTTTATCCTATTATACATGTTACATGTCCTGCTATACACGTTACATGACTACCTAGTGATAGGGCCTGGTTTAGTACCAAGAGTCTGAGCCATGGTTCCAGTATGTACGGTACCCACTTAAAACATAGACAATATATCCTACTTTCAATTTCAATAACATAGGACACAAATTGACGCGTGTAATAGGCGTAGTATGGGATGCATTTACTGCATGTGAAAATTGGTGTTTGCTAACATGATTGATAATAATAAATCTTGCATAATACATTGTATATTGATATGTGCTCACTTGTTATACATGTATGCCATGACAGATACCTGATATATGATTTTTTGACTGATTGATCTTGCTACTCTTTAAGTTATGTACTGCATGTTATCATAATACTTGTAATATACTGATTGACATTGTATTAAACCATACTATCTCCTAATTTCAGTCTTATTTAGTATATTTTACAGTAGTATCGTAGTATACTCACACGTAATATGCACGTGCACCTTCCCTCATTTTATACAGTAATTGAGAGTTTTCTGACTCCCCTAAATTTATGCATCCAAATCCAGGGATACTTGTTATGCGAATCTGGTATCAGAGGAGATCTTGTGTATCTGAGGAGTTCGGAGCCTCTTTTGCTTGATCCCCAGGATTCTTGGGTATTGTTCACAATTTTCTTTTCATTTTGTTGTTTTTATTGATTCTCTTTAGTTTAGACTCCATATTATTCTATCTAAATTATTCATAAAATAATGCTATCATTGTGCGGAAATTTATATGTTTTATTGCAATGATATTAATTATCATAGTTGAATTATATAGCTTGCTCGGGTTACTTTAGGCTTAGCATGTATACATTGGGTATTCTCCTCGCGTATATGCATCGCCAACTCTTATCATGTGTCATTTTCGTATATTTTGGGAAGTAGGGCGTGACAAAATTCCATTTTGTAAAATCTGTTTTTCCAAAAACTTTTTTAAATACAATTCAAAAATAAAAATTATTTTCAAGACTTTTAGAAGCAAAACACAGAGAGTATAGATGTGTGTGTGAATCATGAGCTTCAAGATCATCTAAATTGGTTTTAACAAACTAAATCTTACATGGATAAAAGAAAAAATGGAAAGTACACCTAGAGGGGGGGGGTGAATAGTTGTACGGCTAATCTATGAACAATAATGCGGAATTTAAAACTTAAATAACAACACACTTAATGTAACTAACAAGTGTAGCTGAATTCCCGGTGAAGGGCTCTGGACTAACTCCTCTTGATTCCTCTGAATAAGAGTTGAGGTGCTATATGAAGCTCTCTTGGTTAAACACAAGTGAGGCACACAAACACACAAACATGTATATGATATGGCAATATGAATCAATGCACAAAGTAAAAGAGAGAGTTAGAGAAAGTGGATCAATCGCAAATACACGGATATGTTTCGAGGTTCGAGCACACAGCTCTACGTCCCCGCCTTCACACAGAAGGATTTTCACTATCTCGTCCACACAGGACTTCCCACACAGGGAATCTCCACTGAGGATTTTGGGCAATACAATAACCTGGAGTACACAACTTCTCTCTCAATCAAATACAACCTCTCACAGAGACAAAGCACAACCAATACAAAATCCACCTCACACGAGAGGGGTAGGCACTTAGCCAACACAAATCAATCACCTCACACTAGAGGGATTCCAACACAATCTCCACCTCTCACTAGAGGGAGCTAAACACAATCTTCACCTCTCATAAGAGGGAGCCAAACACCACTTCCACTATCACCTCACACTTGAGGGATACCAACTCAATCACCTCTCACTAGAGGGATATCACAAAGATGGAAGTTTACAACTTGGTGGGTCTATCTCAACCACAAACCAATTTTCCCACAAAGATAAAGATCCTCTAGATAGGATAGCAAGATAGCTCAAGTGTGGAAAACAAAGAGTTTGAAAATCAAAAACTCAAAGAAAAATTCTAGGGAAAAACTCTAGATAGCATTGAAAATGAAGATCAAACCAATTCCCAAAGAATTTTCGTTTCAATGATTTTCCAACCCTTTAAAAACAAAATAAAGATGAAATCTTTTAAAGCCAAAGCTCTTTTAAAAACTTGCTTTTTAAACACTTGAGAATGGGAGAAATTTAGCTCTTGAAAAACTTGATGAAAACCAACTTCAAATGGGGTATTTATAACCCCCATAAAATTCTGCCCGTTGGCAGCTGATAAGGTCAAAAATGACCTTACGGTCGACCGGCCGGTCGACCGACCAATGGTCAAATTTATGACTGTTGAGCCTGCCGGTCGACCGCTCAGTCGACTGCGCCCAGAACCAGAGAGCAACAGCTCTCTGGCCGGTCGACCGGGCCAACCCGAGAGTGGGTTGACTTCAGTCGGTCGACCGCTCGGTCGACCGGCCTAATAGGCTGGCCTGCGTGCACGTCCTTGTGCACGTCGGCCGACTGGTCCGGTCGACCGACTACTGTCCGGTCGACCGTCCCGGTCGACCGCCAGGGCCTGGTAGATCTGGTTATAGGATTTGAAAACTGGTCTTTTTAATATCAAATAAATCCCATAAAATCTCTAAAAATTCACAAAAATAAGTTCTTATATTCTCTTTGAAATACAAACATGTGTGAAAAAAATTCAACACATATTTCAAGCTATTGAACCATTTTTGTGTCCTTGAAATTTGCCGAAAACCAAAATCCGTATTTTCCAAAACTTGAATTTTTGAAATGAAAAATCGTTTTGTCCAAAACTCATCCAAATACAAAAACATGATATTTAAACAACTTTGAAGCATATAGTATATGGATAGAATCCAATATACATATAAAGATATATATCAATGTTTTTGACATTAAATCCGAAAATAAGTTTTGTTAAGATATAAAACCCAAATACATGAATAGGTGTATCAAAATAAGTCTTTCTAAGAATATGAAGCATACATGTATATAGAACAAATCTCATATACATTAAATCATGTAAACTTGTTTTGATTCTATCTATTCATGAAAACCAAGATCGGTTAAACCAAAAACCGAAAACCAAAACATGAAACTTAAAACAAGTGTGTGTGTTGTGAACTTGAGCATATCACACTATCTAATCTTTACAAATAGATCTAAACTATAAACTAAACAATGTACCGAAGTCTTCTTGTAGAGCGCCGTCTCCAAGTCGACTCGATCCAAACGTGATCCACCGAGCTTGGCTCTAAATGAGTGCTAGATATGAACTTGACGCTCGGGCTCTTGAATCACCATGTGAAAACTCCAAAACACTTTTGTTGAAGCTAATCACCTACTAATATCGTGGTTAAATATCTGAAACTAAATATCATAAGATTATTAGTAAACTATAACTACATGAGTTAATCATCATCAAAACTAGAGTGGAAGGCCTCTTGGCCAACAATCTCCCCCTTTTTGATGATGACAAAACTCATGGAGTTATATATGCATGGATTAAAGTTAAGCTTCAAAGAAGCTCCCTCTTAACTCATGCATAGCAATAAACAATAAGATATGCAATGAATATTAGACATGAATATGCATAAACATGTATAAAACAATGAACATGCTCTTGATACCAAATAAATTATTTCTTCTTCTCATAAACATGTTCTTAAATACCAATTGAAAATATAAACTTAGAATAAACATGTTCTTTAAATAATGCTCTTGATATCAATATCAACAAAACATAAAACAAGATAAACATGCATATAAACTCAAATACTTCTCCCCCTTTTTGTCAATTATCAACAAAGGGGTGAAAGAAAACAATAAAACATGTTCTTCCCCTTTTTGTCCGAAACAAAAATACTTCAAGGGGTGAAATCAAAACAAACCATTATGATACTAATTAAAAAAATAATATCAATTTAGGGCATCATGATATCAATTGAAAATAAACAAATAGGTAAACCAAAAAAAATTGAGGAATACCAATTAAAAGTAAATAAGGCATTGAAAACCAATCTTAAAGAAACCAATTGAAAGTAAATAAGGCATTGAAAACAAGTCTTGAAGAAACCAATTTAAAGTACCAATTGAAAGTACATAAAACATTTTTGAAGAAACTAATCAAATTTTGATATCAATTGAAAGATGTAAACATATAGATAATCTTGATACCAATTGTAAAAATTAGTACCAATTGAAAATATTTTACACTTTTGATACCAAATTGAAAAACATAAACCTATTGAAGATATTTTTCATTAAGTGCGTATGATATCAAATTAAAATCAATATTAACTTTTTAATTATTTTTGAACATAAAGTGTGGGAGTAGAATAACAAACCAATTGAAAGATGAAATATGAATTTTCTCCCCCTTTATGAAATACCAAATAAAATGATGCATAAGCTTGTATAAGATACCAATTGAAAAATAATCAATTAAATATAATTGTCTTTTAAGAAATCAAGCTTAGCATAACTAAAATTTGTGCTCAAAGATATAGATATATAGTAAGCACAAATAAAATATATATGTATGAAAATGTAAATACCAATCGAAATTGACACTACTTGAAGTGTAAGCATACATATATAAAAAATATATGAGTATACAAAAAAAATGTCAATAGTGATACCAATTGAAAAGATCCAATGATACCAATTGAAACTATAATTAGACTCAAGTGTATAACTCATACTTCCTACCACCCATTTCATGCACATGTTTTAAATGGATTTTCAATAATGAGCATACAAGGCATGATCGCCCAACCAACCGCCCTTAGATGGGTAGGGGTTTTCAAAATAAGTTTGAAAATATAGTATGTTTGAAAAACTCTACCATAATGAAGAATACGAACTAGTTATATGAAAAATTTGTAAACTAGTACGAAATCCTTCAAGCAAGGAATAAAACAAAAATATATTTCATGAAAAACATGTAGATCACATGATCACCAAACACTCAAAATCTATAAAGCACAAATTGTACTCATGAAAACAAAATCATGAGAAAACATTAAATAAAGTGAGTGTATAAGAGTTATGTGAAACACATTATCATGAAACTATGCAATCAAGCTCAATAAGAAATTCCTTAAAACATGAAAGTCATCAAAAGTAGAATTCTTCAAAGGTATATGTATGTCATGTACAAATAAAGTATACATACATATCCGAATATAAACGAGTCCATAAAAGTATATGCATGAAGGCAAGTGGCTCAAGGATGTATATGTATAGCTATTAATTTGGACAAAATAGACATATACATGAAGTTAAACATAAACATGAAAAACATGTACAAAATGGGAATACAAGTCAAATTGTTTGAATTATCAAAACTAGACAATACTAGTACATCTAATAAGTACAAATGAGCATTCAAACACAAACATATAATAATCTATTTGTAGCTCACCAGTTGTACAAGTATATATCCGAGTTTTAATTAAAACTAACATCCAAACAAGTAATCAAAACATAAAGCATAGAAATCAAAACAAAAACTCATAAACATATATATGATCATTATGTACATGCACATGCATAGATCTATGATATACACAATAGCTAAACAAATGTGAGAACACAAAAGTATAAGTCCATATTAAACATGGGTGCCTCAAATACTAATTATGTATGTCATAGGACTAATAAACATGGCATATGGCATAATGAACATTAAAACATGACATGATAGAAATCAACAATATGAAAAGCATGTAAACATAATGAGGAGTAAGAGATCGTTACCAAAACCATGAGGGCAACTCTCCATGTCACCAAAACAAGGTGGTCCTCCCACCAAACTCCCCTTGAAAGTGATGCATCCAAATTTGTCCTCTTTAAGCTTGGAACGCATCCACCTCAAGGCACCATCGCTCTCACGTCATGCGAGAGCCCACACCTACATCAAATACAATAGGGGTGGTCTTTGGTACCCAAACTCTTTTGGGTCCATGGGGGTTAGCTCCTTTCTTACCCAAATAAACTTAGTTGCTAAATTTGCATCATGTATCCTATCATAACAAAATTTAGCAAGGTGGCCCTTACGTCCACAATGTGTATAAGTGTACACATGAGCATACATTGTGTGATGGGTGTGAATGTGAGGAGCATGTGTATGCCGTGTATGGTGTGCATGCATAGATGGAACTTATTTCTTGCGAAACATAGATTCCAACCGTGAGTGGTTCAAAGCATAATGACTCAAAGTGGAGCCCAAACAATCAACACTCTTCTTAAGCATAGATATATCATTTTCAATTAATGAAGAAGAGGTAGAGCATGCAATAGGTGAGTTAGAAGATGAAGCTACACTAGCATGACAAACATGAGAATCTATATCATTTTTCAAAGAAACATTTTTCTTGGAAACCAAATCCAAATCCTTTGAAATAGAAATAATTTTGTTATTCAAAGAATCATTTTCTTTTAAAATAAAGTCAAGTTTTGAAGATAAAGCTTCATTTTTCTTCAAAATCATTTTTATTTTTCAAAAATTCATTTTCTTTTAGGGCAAGATCTAGTTGGGATTTAAGTGAGTCACGTTCACTTGAAATCTCTTCCTTCTCTTGCAAAACCAAATCTAGTTTTGAACACAAATCCTTATTTTCTTTGTTAAGGTCAAAACTCTTCTTTTTCAAAAGATTATATTTTTCTAACAATTTTTCACATACAATAGATAGTTCTTCATTCAAAGCATTTAGATCAACATAATCATCACAGGAAGAACTAGCATCATCACCATCTAATTGAGTTTCCGAGTATACCTCAAGGGAGTCATTCCCTTAGAC
Source organism: Agave tequilana (assembly GCA_038442645.1). Classification (NCBI taxonomy): domain Eukaryota; kingdom Viridiplantae; phylum Streptophyta; class Magnoliopsida; order Asparagales; family Asparagaceae; genus Agave; species Agave tequilana. The sequence goes on from JAVJIF010012908.1 coordinate 19,112, forward strand.
CATGTAGCAATGTTGCTCGGATTCTCCACTAGATTCATCTTCCACAATGGTTGGTATTTGAAACTTGGAGGAGGTCAACGTGTTCCACACTGCAAAGGCAGAATCACAGTTAGAAACCATAGAGAGATATTATTTATTAAGCGTGCTTCTAAGTGCCTCAAGGGCTTGTGCATTGGCCTCTATATGCTTGCTATTACCAAGATAGGATTTCTTGGTAGCGGCAAGGAAAACATGCAAGCCTAGGTTTTTAGATACATACTCATCCTAAATTTTCACATGTCAATGTTGGAAACATCAAACATGGGAGGAGTCAAGCAATCCATGAGTATATGTAAACAATATACGTGTGCAAATACAAATGATAGATTAGCAAAACCAAGATCACACTCCTAAGTAGTTAAACCAAATATCAGGAACGTAGGCTCTGATACCAATTGAAAGTACACTTAGAGGGGGTGAATAGGTGTACGACTAATCTATGAACAATAATGCGGAATTTAAAACTTAAATAGCAACACACTTAATGTAACCAACGAGTGTAGCCGAATTCTCGGTGAAGGGCTCTGGACTAACTCCTCTTGATTCCTCTGAATAAGAGTTGAGGTGCTATATGAAGCTCTCGTGGTTAAACACAAGTGAGGCACACAAACACACAAGCATGTATATGATATGGCAATATGAATCAATGCACAAAGTAAAAGAGAGAGAGTTAGAGAAAGTGAATCAATCGCAAACACATGGATATGTTTCGAGGTTCGAGCACACAGCTCTACGTCCCCGCCTTCATACAGAAGGATTTTCACTATCTCGTCCACACAGGACTTCCCACACAGGGAACCTTCACTGAGAATTTTGGGCAATATAATAACCTAGAGTACACAACTCCTCTTTCAACCAAATACAACCTCTCACAGAGGCAAAGCACAACCAACACAAAATCCACCTCACACAAGAGGGGTAGGCACTTAGCCAACACAAATCAATCACCTCACACTAGAGGGATTCCAACACAATCTCCACCTCTCACTAGAGGGAGCTAAACACAATCTCCACCTCTCACAAGAGGGAGCCAAACATCACTTCCACTATCATCTCACACTTGAGGGATACCAACTCAATCACCTCTCACTAGAGGGATATCACAAAGATGAAAGTTTACAACTTGGTGGTCTATCTCAACCACAAACCAATTTTCCCACAAAGATAAAGGTCCTCTAGATAGGATAACAAGATAGCTCAAGTGTGGAAAACAAAGAGTTTGGAAATCAAAAACTCAAAGAAAAACTCTAGGGGAAAACTCTAGATAGAATTGAAAATGAAGATCAAACCAATTCCCAAAGAATTTTCTTTTCAATGATTTTCCAACCCTTTAGAAACAAAATAAAGATGAAATCTTTTAAAGCCAAAACTCTTTTAAAAACTTGCTTTTTAAACACTTGAGAATGGGAGAAATTTAACTCTTGAAAAACTTAATGAAAACCAACTTCAAATGGGGTATTTATAACCCCCATAAAAATTCTGCCCGTTGGCAGCTGACAAGGTCAAAAATGACCTTCCGATCGACCAGCCAACAGTCAAATTTATGACCGTTGAGCCTGCCGGCCGACCGCCCGGTCGACCGCACCCAGAACCAGAGAGCAATAGCTCTCTGACCGGTCGACCGTCCGGTCGACCGGGCCAACCCGAGAGTGGGTTGACTTCAGTCGGTCGACCGCTCGGTCGACCGGCCTAATAGGCTGGCCTGCGTGCACGTCCTTGTGCACGTCGGCCGACCGGTCCGGTCGACCGACCACTGGTCCGGTCGACCGTCTCGGTCGACCGCCAGGGCATGGCAGATCTGGTTATAGGATTTGAAAACTGATCTTTTTAATATCAAATAAATCCCATAAAATCTCTAAAAATCCACAAAAATAAGTTCTTATATTCTCTTTGAAATACAAACATGTGTGAAAAAATTCAACACATATTTCAAACTATTTGAACCATTTTTGTGTCCTTGAAATTTGCCGAAAACCAAAATCCGTATTTTCCAAAACTTGAATTTTTGAAATGAAAAATCATTTTGTCCAAAACTCATCCAAATACAAAAACATGATATTTAAACAACTTTGAAGCATATAGTATATGGATAGAATCCAATATACATATAAAGATATATATCAATATTTTTGACATTAAATCTGAAAATAAGTTTTGTTAAGATACAAAACCCAAATACATGAATAGGTGTATCAAAATAAGTCTTTCTAAGAATATGAAGCATACATGTATATAGAACAAATCTAATATACATTAAACCATGTAAACTTATTTTGATTCTATCTATTCATAAAAATCAAGATCGGTTAAACTAAAACAAAAACCAAAACATGAAACTTAAAACAAGTGTGTGTGTTGTGAACTTGAGCATATCACACTATCTAATCTTTACAAATAGATCTAAACTATAAACTAAACAATGTACCGAAGTCTTCTTGTAGAGCGCTGTCTCCAAGTCGACTCGATCCAAACGTGATCCATCGAGCTTGACTCCAAATGAGTGCTAGATATGAACTTGACGCTTGGGCTCTTGAATCACCATGTGAAAGCTCCAAAACACCTTTGTTGAAGCTAATCACCTACTAATATCTTGATTAAATATCTGAAACTAAATATCACAAGATTATTAGTAAACTATAACTATATAAGTTAATCATCATCAAAACTAGAGTGGAAGGCCTCTGGGCCAACAAAAATAAATTCTTCTATTCTTCTTTCTTTATCCTTTCTTAATCTTCGTGCTAGCATCCACTCTTGAGTGCTATAAGTGCTCTTGATGCTTTAGGCTTTTTGGATCTCTTAAATGATAGCTTCCAAACTTGTGAGTCTTGGGTGAAGCTAATCATTCCTTTAATTTTTTTGAAATTTATTTAACAAAAGTTTATTAGTTAAAATAACCTCATGAATTTCATCATCATCAAAACTAGGATTAAAGGCCTTTGGGCTAACAATCTCCTCCTTTTTTATGATGACAAAACTCATGGAGTTATTTTACATAAATCGAAAGAGACTTCAAGTGAAGCTCCCCCTAAACATATGCATGTATGAAATATCTCAATTGAAATTCAATGCAATAGATAAAGTATGCTTATAGGATTTGTATCAAGTGAGCTCAATGCATAGCATTCATGCATACATGGATATGAACATATAAGATGGGTATGCGCAAATGATTTCCCCCAACCATCAAACTTCCAACCTACTAAAATATAAAGGCACTACTAAAATATAAAGGCAATGAATGATCATAATAAAAACTAAGCCATCTCAAGTGTCAACACAAAACAACACTAGAGCAAGTGTGTCCATACACATATTAAGATATAACAACAAGATACTACATATTAAAAACACAAGTTTTATCTTAATACCATCACAAAGTAACCATCACAAAGTACCAAAGTTTTACAAACCACAAACCATCAATATTACAAATATTACAAATCAAAGTACAAGAAAAATATAAAAAATAACTTCTAGAATCTCCAGATATCACCCAGCTAGAATCTGCAGATATCACCAGCTTCTCTCTCCCTTTTTGTCACTATAAAAAAAGAGGGATCTGTCTTACTCTCCAAGAAAGTTCGTGTCAGGTACAAAATGCGGATCTTTGGGAGGATCAGCGACCGGACGATATACATCAGACAGATCTGAAGGAAAAATTCAGGGATCAAAAGGAGGACCAGTAGCCGGAAGAGGCTGACCATATGCATCAGGAATAGGAAGAGGCCACTCATTCCTGGAATGGTTGTTATCATTGCATCTCTGGAGATACGGACAGCCGAGCAAACATAAGACATGTCGTTTTGATACTCATTCTAAAAATCAACCAGATTTACCATAATCTTCTTAGCGGTAGCTGAGGAACTCAGAGACAAAGTATTCATTTGGTTCAAGATAGTAGAGTATGAGTCTGCAGATGAAGAGGAGGAACCAGAAGCAAATTATGGCGGAGGCTGAACAGGAGGGGGTGGTGCATGTGCGTGGGTGCCAGCTTGCATCCTTTTGAGAAGGGTGTGATCAATATCAATAGCAAGTGCAACGACATTCTCGCTAAAAAGATCAACTTTGGAGTATTTGAGTAGATGAGTAATGATCATCCCGAATGGAAGACTCCTACTCGGAATCAAAAGATGCTCAGAAAGCATGAAATTGATGATGAGTTTGGGAATGTTGACTCTAATGTCTTTTAAAAGGCAATAGATCAAGAGTGGAGCGCATCCCCGAGCATGACTGTGTTCTTTTGATTTTGGGTGATTTTGGGAGAAGGTCATAGAAAACTATCTTATCAAGTACTTGGGTGGTGAATGTATAGTACTTCAGCTCCTCGTATTTTACTAAGGCTAGATTATCATCATCATGAAGCAAACGGGAGGCGATGAGAGCAATCTCACTGTAATATCCCTAGTTAATAATACATATTTGTATTTTCCTAAATATTTATTTGATTTTACTTATTACTTTATTATTTTATTAAATAAACAAATTGTTTTAAAATATAAAATGTTAATTTAACTTTAAATTTACTACTATTATTCATTAACGTTTTAATTACTAATTACTATTATTATTGTTATTAACTGTTATTATCAGTAGTAATTGTTACTATTATTATTATTTTATTATGATTATTAATTATTATTAGTTGTTACTATTATTTCATCATGGTTATTATTTATTATTATTACTATTGCTATTTTTACTATTTCATTATGATTATTATTATTGTAAATTATTATTATTGCTATTGCTAATTATCATTGTTGTTGTTATTATTATTGTTTATTATGGTTAATTACTAATATTATTTTTATTATTATTATTATTATTATTATTATTATTATTATTATTGTGATCCTATTACTATTATTCATTTTCCTAACCCATAGCCTAAACTCGTCAACCCAATCCCTAAACCCGAAACCCAATACCCATTATCACTCTACCCTATTTAATCAAAACCCTAACACAAATCCTAAGTCTAACCCCAATCATCCTCCTCCCTTCTTCCCCATGTGCAACCGTCCAGCTCTTCTCTTCTTCCCCAACAACCAGCCCAATGCTCTCCTCCATCCACCACTCCACCTGTCGTCGGAGCCCAAGCAGCCTCCGCTCTCCTCTGACCACCATCTTCCCCGCAGGTCCGTTGACTTCACCTCCGCGCCACCATCTCCTCTTCTCAGCCGACATCCATCCATCACCTCTACGCTCACACCCGAGCTCCTTCACCATGGCGGCGTACGAGCTATGCCCTCTTCTCTTCCTTTCCCAGGCCTCCATGTAACCAGCGCCAGCCTATCTCCCTGTCGGCCTGCGCCACCACCCCCGAGCAGTCGCCCGTAGTGCTATTCCCCAAACCCTACCTCTCTTGTAGACCTCCCCTTCCTCTGCCCTATCTCCTCCTCCTCTCATTCGAGCTCTTGCTCCATCTCCTCTTGCATCCCCCTTCAGCTCCACCTTTGCCTGATGCCGGAACTCGTGGCCCTCCATCCTCTGCAGATCCCCCAACGGCCAACATAACCACATCACCTTTTAGCCTCCATCATCTCCTCCCCGAGCTCTAGCATACACATCTGCAGACCTCTACTTTCACACGAAAACCTCCAAGCTCTGTCACTCTCCTCCAACACCTGTGCCATCACCCACATCCCCTCCCTCTTGGTCGAACCTACCCACAGCCTCCTCTCCTCCTCTCGGCGCTGCCGTGAATCACCTCTATCGTTGAGCACCACTGGTGAGCCCCGCGGCCATTTGCTGCCACCATCAGCCTTCTCTCCCTCTTTCTCAGATTTGTTCTCTTTCTCTTTCTCTGTAGAGTTGTGCACGTATGTGTGTTTGTGTGTATATGTGCGACTATGTGTGTATATCTGTGTTTTTGCATGTGGGTTTGTATATGTGTGTATGTGTATGTTTATGTTTGGGTGTACGTGTGAATATATGTGTGCATGTGTGTGTGTAAGTATGGGTTGTTCATGTATGTGTTAGTGTACATGTGTGTGTTTGTGCGTGGGTACCTGCTCCCTCTTTATATGTGTGGGTGTCTCCGTATCTCTCTCTCTCTCTATGTATCTCTCAGTCTCTCTCTTGCTATGTGTGTCTATTTGAATGTTGCAGTTATACGAACCCGATCAAATATTCCAGATCTGAACCCAGTAATAGAAGACCTGGGGTTGTGTTACAGTGCCACGAATGATGATTCAGAAATTTAGACCAGTTCGTGCAGTGTAGACCAGATGGTGATTTAGACCCAGAACCGCGTCAATTCATGTGAGTGTTTGCCTTTTGTGTTATTATTCGTTTATTATTATTAATGAATGTTTATCTTTTTTGGTTATTTTGTTGGTGCATTTTAATATGTCATTTCATGTCATTGATCGCCTTATTACATTGTATTTTTATCTATTTTGTTATTGGTTAGTTAAATTATTGGATCACCATTAGTTAGTTATATTTAATTTCTAGCGTTTAGTTATGATTGTAGTTGTTATAATTTAGAGTCAGGTTATGATTGTAATCGTTATGAATTTGATATTCTATCACTGAGATATTAGAGTTAGGTTCTGATGACTAAATATTTTGATCGAGGAATTATCAAGTTACCTCTACATGATTCGATGTGGATCATATAAATATAATTTCAGAAATGAAGAGGATTAATAGTATCTAGTAATATTCTATGAGAGATGATTTTGATATATTGTAAATGATTGATCTGATGTAATCTTGATGTTAAAATATATATGGACTCCGTATTTTGATACCAAGATATTAGTGTTTTATCATTTCATGTGTAATTATTTACCACTTTGGATTTAGATCTACTTGTGATAAATCTTAGTATGTTATTGAATTGATCTTGAGATTGGTTGATTCGGTACTATAGTTAAAGGAGTATATTTTATGTGTACTAATTATCAGACATTTATCGGTGATAGTTCAGACGAGGGTGAGATTCTGAGGATTTGAGTATATTAATAAAATAAGAGATTTATTAGTTAATTGAAATTATAGATGGACTTCTTAAGTGTGGATCTGTGTATAGACTTAACTAGCATCAGAATCTGACTTGAGACGTGTATTGGATATTGATTTGTAATTAGATAGACTGACGAAAGTTGTATTTTGATTATACGAGTGAATATCTTATCTTTAGTTTCGATGTATAGGATGAGACTGATTTGGACTATTAGAAACAAGTTTCCTGGATTCACTCACTTATTAGTTTATCAGAATATTAATGGTTTTTCATTGATATCGAGGATTGGATGTAGAGACATTCTATATTTCATATTTTTTGAGGATGTTTCACTCTTTAGATATGCTTTTGGTACCTATTGATTTAGTTTGACTTTGAGGATATTCAGTAAACTTTACTTAGTGACTAGTTCTTGATTATTGCAGCTATTCAGTTATGCATATAGATAATTGTGATAGTGATCTTGACGATAACTGTGATCTTGTACTTTAGAGTTTTATAGCAGTTATCAGATATATGTATCATTTATCAGTGATTAGTGATACCATTGTGATTAGTAACTCTATATCTCCAGTATTCTCCATTAGATGTCAGTTAATAGTTATTCAATTTTTTTAGTTGTCAGATACTAGTTCTCAGTTGTCAATTATTAGCTATTATTGACATCATCAGTTGTTGGAGATATTCAGTTACTATTACACTTTATATATATATATATATGATATTCGGTTACTATTACACTTTATATATGTATATATATATATATATATATATATATATATATATATATATATATATATATATATATATATATATATATATATATATATATATATCATTTGCATGTTAATAAATGACATCATAACCCAGGGGAAAGGGTTAATTGCCTGAACATGCATGTCATGTATTTTTGAAGGACTTGTGATGGTATACCAAGTTTTGAGTTCCACCAGGGGGAACAAAGGTAGTACTGGCTACCCACTTATTCATTTGTCAGTTGTCAGGGCTGTGCCCGGACTACAGCGCCAAACCAGTTATCTTTTTGTATGAAGTTGTGGTTTCAGTTATTAGGGCTTTGCTGCCTGTCTTGGTTTAGCGCCAGGGGTGTTAGACCGTGGTACGAGGCATGCACGATACCCTTTCAAAACACATGCAGTACAATAACGATAACATTATTTGATATATGAGAAAATGGTTGTGGTATGGGATGCAACTAAGTACCACATTAATTAGATTAATAATAATAATAGATTAGAGATATCTGCTAGGTTTCACATCTCTCTAACACCAGTTATTCATTTTACAGTTATAAGTTACCTCTTATTTACAACATCATTTATGATATTCTTTATCCTGTGTTTTCATGTTAGTTTAATGATATGCATATATGTATTATGCACATGCACCATTCCTTCTTTTACACACTCATTAGGTTGCTTTCTGACAACCCAGGATTTGCGCATCCAGGTATAGGATATTTTATTCTATTGATCAGGTATTGATGAGATCGCATGCTTTTCGAGGAGCCTGGAATTTCTCTCTATTCGATCATCGGTACTCTTAGCTCTTTCTTGAATTCCTGTTGTTTTTCTGACTCATTCTATATCATTATCAGTTATCATTTCATTTCCGTATTCATATGTTATCATGTGTAGACAGTTATATGTGATATTGCAGTGATCGTGATTTATTATAATGGATTTTTGTAGCTTTTTCATGTTATATAAGGCTTTGCTCGTATACATGAGGCATTCTCCTTGCGTATATGCATCACCGACTCTCGTCTCGTCTTCGCTCTGGCGTATTTTGAGAAGCGGGGCATGACACTCACCATCAGGATACTCGAAATAATTAAGGTCAAAATAAAAGATACCAACTCCTTCACATGTGAGGTGGAAAATCCAAGCAAAAATTTCTAGGGATAAGTTGATATTGACATCTTTGACACGTGAATGAATAATATTTCCACTGCAGGATAGATTAGAGTAAAACAAGTGGACAAGGTCAGGATAGACTTTCTCCTTAATGGTAACAAAATATTCTAGGGAATTTGCCCTAAGAATTTGTGCAATGTTTAGGTGTTCAAAATTAGAGAGCACAACTGATCTACCAGCAATAACATTCTTTCTGTAAGGAATGGAATTCTTATATGTGGCATTTTCAGAGACAAAAGAACTTAAGAAAGAAGATCTAGAGTTAGAACCAGATTTCTTGGTTTTGTCAGGTTTATCATGACTTGGCCTCTTAGAAGACATGATGAATTCAGATAAATTTGAAAATTTTGGAGTTAAAAGCACTGGAATTGAGAAAGATACGGTATGAGAGTTATACCCAAAATTGAAGCAAGTTTACTCCACAAATCCCTTGAAGATGAACAATCCAAGAGTTGAGCATGAAAGTTTGAAAAAATATAAGAAATTTTGAAAAAATTTGAAGAAAAAATTTTTGGGTTAAGAAGTGGAGTCGGCAGAGGTTGAAGAGAAAGAGGGGTGAAATGAGATTTAGGGTTTAGAAAGCAATAAATAGCAGCTGTAGTGACCCCGTATTCTGCACAATTTGTAGTCTACTGTGATCAACCTGCGGTCGGCCGACAAAACCAGAGAGTTTTGTTGCTCTCAGTTGGTCGACAGGGCGGTCGACCGAAAAGATCAGAAAGTTTTGTTGCTCTCAGTCAATCGACCGTGCAGTCAATCGGTATGAGAGTTCAAAGATTCTTCCCAGCTCGGTCGACCAGGATGGTTCTAAATTCAAAATTTTTGAATTTATATATGGTTTTGTAAACCAAAAATATTTTAAATAAATATGTAAAAATCTATTAAATAGGTAAAATCATTTTAGACATGTTATACTCAAAGAAAAATCATATTATATATATATATATATATATATATATATATATATATATATATATATATATATATATTCCAAAAATATAATAAAAATACATTAAAAATTATAGAAAAACTCACATAAATTATTTAAATCACAATTAAGAAAATTTAAATAAGAATGAAGTAGAAGATGGATTGGAGATGATTTCTATGGGTTGTTTGAGTTATTTAATTTTTAAGTATTTTGAACATTTAACACTTTATGATCTAGTTGGAACATTTGGTTTTGTAATATTGATGGTTTGTGGTTTGTAAAACTTAGGTACTTTGTGATGGTCTTAAGATAAAACTTGTGTTTTTAAAACTTAATATCTTGTTATTACATCATGATATGTGTGTGGACACACTTGCTCTAGTGTTGTTTTGTGTTGACACTTGAGATGACTTAGTTTTAATTGTGATCATTCATTGCCTTTATATTTTGGTAGGTTGGATGGTTAGAGGAAAACATTTATGCATACCCATCCTATATTTTCATATTCATGTATGCATGAATGATATGCATTGAGCTGAGGAATACTTGGAGAGAGGAAGACTCAAAGGAAGAGGAGAAGAAGAAGGGGTGAAATTAGGGTTTTCGTATGAAAGATTTGAGGTTTAAATCTCTCTTCGGGCTAGCCTTTTGCACATGCCACTTCTGCAGCCTCTCTGGCCATTGGAAGACAGCTTGCCCGATTAGGCTAGTGTGCTTCATCTGCCGAAGGTTGGGACATCGGGTGAGAAGATGTCAGAATGGGGTTGAGCACAGAGTGGAGATGGAGGTCAAGCAAGGACTTTTGACTTCGGTTAGCCTGTAGGGGAATCCGGTGACGCCCGACGGTGATGGGATGCGGAAGGATGTAATTCAGATCCTTCTTTTCAAAGACCAGATCTCGGAGCTGATCAACGGTAAGGGTCTACATATCTGCTTTCAGCTGGCCTCAACAATGAAGGAGGAAAGCGCAAGGTCAGTATCAGAGGCGCTGAGCAGTGGTCAGAGTGGTGATAGGGGTGGTGCCTTGAGTATGCAATCGAAATCAGCGAATTCCTTTGAGTTCCCAGTGATGGGGTGGATCATCAACGGTCGGGGAGGGATTTGGGGAGAGTGGATCTGGTCCTTTCTCCAATCAATCGCCAGAGTCTGTGATCGTTGATGAGGTAGGGTGTGGTGACGAGTTATGGGACAGAACAGTGTGCAGCGAGCTCGAGGGAAACACCGCCTTCTGTGTCGTGCGATTCTGACATAGGCTGTCTAAGGACATGGTGCGGGGTTTTGAGGAGAGTCAACCTCAGACCTCTGCTGAGAGCTTCGCTATCGGCCATTCGACATTATTAGATGTGACTGTTGGATTGATGGTGGGGAAGGAGACGACAGCGATGGCAATAGGGAGTAGCGGGGTTGTCACTGCAGAGCGCGGATTTTGAAGCGTGAATTCAAACTTGGGTGAACACGTGGCACAAAAGTGTCTAGGCAATTCGATTTTCAATTTCAAACAGGGGTGACCATTGACTTGGGCGGTGGGGGTAAACTGGCTATTGTGAGTGCGTTCAATAAAAAGGATCCGATCCTGAAGTGTGATCCAAACTAGATGGTTGTATATGGGACGGCTAATGCTCAACTTGCTGGCCTTTCTGAGCGGGATGGCCCAGTTTGGGGGATGTTAAAAGGGTTAGGTCAGATTTGGGGCTCGAAGTAGACGCTGGGTCAAAATTTTTGGTTTGGTCTAGTGCTAAATTTGAAGTTGCTTATGGGTCAATAGTAGATAGGAATAGAACAGTTACAGCTCTGTGAGATGGGCTTCTTGAGCCTAAAAAGAAGGGCAAGGGCAAATGCCCATCAATTAAATGGGGATTTCTCAATAGTGGGGTCTCTGAGGGGAAAGGCTTGGCCCTAATGCTGAAATGAGGATTTATTTTTACTAGGGAATCTGGGTCGTCTTCTCTGAGTGGGAAGAGTCTAAGTGGTTCAAATTTTAGTCCTGTGATTGATGAGGAGTTCTTAATGAACATTGTCAGTGAGGGGATTAAGAACAATTTCCTAAATGAATTGCAAATTTTTTGAGTCTGTTTCCCCTAGTGGGCCGCAGGATCTGTAGCGCGGAGAGAAGAAACTAGGAGTCAGAAAAGTCAAAGATAGAGGAGCGTGTTTTTAGAAGAGGGAGATATGAGGATAGATAGAGCTGGTAGACTTGCGTAGGAGGAGTTTAAGAGTATACGACAGATCGAGTTGGGTTGAACCCATTATCGCTATTTAGGTCGCGTTGGCACCTGGATGAAAAACGGGTGTTGGAACATATTTCGATGAAGACTTTGTGGAGCATTTCATTTGGAGCTCTAACACATGACGAATCAAGAGTTCTACATGATCAAGATGTCCCAAGGAGAGTTGATATGATGTATTTTGTAAAGATGAAATAGCATGTAAAAAGCCTTGACACATACACTCATATCACAGTCCTGTTAGTCGACTAATACCTATATCAAGTCGACTAATCACTTGTATAGTCGACTTGACAAAAACTATAGTCGACTAATCTTGTGTCAAAATAGACCCAACTCTCTGTTTGTGCATTAGTCGACTTAACAGTCAATACTAGTCGACTAATAGCATGTGTAGTCGACTAATCCCTTGCCCCTAGTCGACTAATAACTGGTCCAGTCGACTTATAGTTAGTTGCAGTCGACTTGAATCAGTTATTCAGAAAACTGTCAGTCCAACGTATCTTATCCTAGTCGACTAATACCCAAACCTAGTCGACTAATAGAAGGAAAATTGCCTAGTCTAGTCGACTAACTCTATAAGCAAGTCGACTATAGGCAGTTTCTGACTGTTGGACAGTTTTCGTTATCTGGTCTTTTGTGCAACGAATTCCAACGTTTCAATTGTTTGAATTGCTCCAATAACTACCCTAACTTACCCTAGTCTTCAGCTATATATAGGGTAGTTAAACCAAAGGCCAAATAACAATCCAAATCTTCAGTTTTTCAAAGCCAAAATTCTGCAAAACCTGAAAACTGATTTCCAACTTCTGTTCTTCACCAAAAGTCATTTCCATTGTGAAGTTCTCTGAAGTTTTCTCCTATACTAGACCTTGTCCACGTTCATACACAATACCAAGGCTTATAGGAAAGTTGTAATACTCAAAGCAAGCATTGTACACGGGTGGCTTCTTGGTGTAGAGGCAGTTGTACAAGGTGAAGGTTATTCTCTTGGTGGAAGAGAAGGTGTTCTCTTGGATGTAGAGAAGGTGTATGTTGGCCCAAAGGCCCATCACTCTAGTTTTGATGATGTTCAACTCATGTAGTTATGTTTACTAATGATCTTGTGTTTAATTAGTGACAGATTCATTATCAAGATCTTAGTAGGTGCATACCTCAACAAAGGATAAAATGTCAAGATTTGGAGCTAGCACGGTGTGATCCAAGGAGCTTTTGGATCAAGCTTGGACCAAGTCAAGAAGATGAGAAGACTTCAAGGGAAGACTTCAAGATCAAGACTTGTGTCTAGGTTTGTTTTTATAAGATTTTGTTTTAGTTAAAATGTAAAGGGTAGAATAGTTGGTGGATTGCTCAAGTTCATATCACACACACACTCTTGATTTATATGGGTTTTCATAAAAGATTTTTAGTTCTAGAAAAATACCGTTTTGATTTTTGGTGTTTCAAATATACATGTGTTTTTAACCAAAACCATTTTAGAACTCTCGGGTTTTCTCGGTCGACCGTTCTGCTAATCTGCTCGACATCCTTTTAGTTTTCTAGTCATAACTTTTGATTCCTATATTCAATTAACATGATTTAAATTGAATTTTAAAGATGACTTTCAGAGTTACATTTAATATTCAATAATCATTTTCTGATTTAAATGTTAAGAATGTCAAATAATGCGGAAGCTAAAAATAATTATGACCTAATTACAACTTTTACACTATACACTATGTATAACACAAGAGTGTTGCCGAATTCCCCGTGAAGGGCTCTGGACAAACTCCTCTAGATTCCCCTTGAATGGGTTGAGGTGCCGCGTTGGCTCTCTTGGTTGAATACAAGTGTTAGCAACAATCCCACGCAAGTATATATATCTATGAAGCACAATGTATATCAAGCATATAAAGATGAACACAATAAATAACATGCAAGATATAACAAGAGACAAAGAGAGTGAGAGAGAGAATAGCAATCGCAAACACAAGGGTATGTTTCGAGGTTCGAGCACACTTGCTCTACATCCCCGCCTTCGACACACGAAGGATTTCCACTATGCAAGATCCCAATGGATCTCTCCTTGGTGCCGCAACACCTACAAGCCCTCGGACTCCCTAGTCCTGTACACACCGCAAGCTCACTAGCTTGCCGAGGCCGCACCTCAAACCACCGAGTTCACACAAGAACTCTAAACCACCACGAGCACACTTGCCCGTCTCCTCAAAGTACAAGAATGAAATCTTGGTGATCCAACACTTTGATCACCAATAAAAGCTCTCACTACAACACTCCTATAAGATGAATAGCAATGGATAGCTCAAGTGTTTGTGAGAAAAGCAAGAATTGAAACTTTGGTGAAAAACTCAAGAACTCTTTTAAACACTCTTTATAAAATCTTCCCTTTAGATAGGAAATATTTGCTCACTATTTTGTGGAGAAAACTCTTCTGAAAGTATGGGGAAAACTGGCTCTAAAGGTCTCCTAAAACTTGGCTCAAAATAATGACAAGACCCCCCAATTTATAGGCCAGAAAAATATAGCCGTTGGGGTCTGTCAGAGCTGCCGGTCGACCGGTCCGGTCGACCGCCAACGGCCAAAAATCCGACCGTTACAGCCTCCGGTCGACCGGCCCGGTCGACCCAGAAGAACAGAGAGCACTGCTCTCAGTTCCGGTCGACCCGCCCGGTCGACCCGCCAGACGTGCACGTTTTTGTGCACGTCGGTCGACCGTTGCGGTCGACCGCACTTGGTTCCGGTCGACCCGCCCGGTCGAACACATTTGGCAAAGGGGATTTGTCAAGTGGTGTGCATGGTTGTGATTTTGGGTGTACAAAATCAAGGATAAAGGAAAATCTCAAGCGGGTGGCTTGGGGACTGGATGTAGGTCACGGGACCGAACCAGGATAAATCTCTCTTGTTTGTATTTGTCTATTTTCTGAGATTTGTTTTCCTTTTTGCAAGTTTATTTATTTGCTTAACGTTAATCCTTCTTGTTTTAGTTTTGTGTTGACTTGGGTATTTTTAGATCCATAATTGCCAACAGAGATAGTTCCGCATTTGACATCATCTCGGGGACCAACAATTGGTATCAGAGCGGGTACAAGTCAACAATAAAGATGGCAACGGAGTTTTCATCATCCCAATTCAAGGAAGGACATTCTACACAACGTCCACCGCTATTTGACGGATCCAACTACAACTATTGGAAGTGTAGAATGAAGATCTACTTGCAATCGCTGAACTACGACCTTTGGAACATCGTAGAAGCATCGTACACCAAGCCAACAACCAACACAACGCTTGGAGTGAGGATCAAAAGAAGAATGCGAACCTTGACGCCAAAGCGATGAATGCCTTGTTTTGTGCCCTAACCAAAGAAGAGTTCAACAGAGTGTCAACAGCCACTTCTGCACATCAAATACGGCATACTCTTCAGGTAACACACGAAGGCACAAGTAAAGTTAAAGAGTCTAAAATATCTGTTCTTGTCCACAGGTTTGAATTATTCAAAATGGAGAAGAATGAAACCATATCCGAAATGGTTACAAGATTCACCGACATTACCAATTCATTAACATCTCTTGGAAAGGACTACACCCAAGTTGAAAGAGTTCGAAAGATCCTTCGTGCACTCACACCAGAATGGGAGAAGAAGACAACAGCAATTGAAGAAGCCAATGATCTCTCAACTTTGTCGTTAGAAACCTAATCGGTAATCTAATGGCATATGAAGTGCAATTGGAAGAAAGAAAGAAGGAGGAACAACAACACCACTCAAAGAAGAAAGAAATTGCCTTCAATGCATCCTCCGACACGGACGATTCTGATGACGATGAAGAGGAGATGGCAATGCTTTCAAAGAAATTCAGGAGATTCCTAAAGCAAGGTAAATTCAAATGCTTTAATTGCAATAAAACAGGTCATTTGAAGAAGGATTGTCCTTTGCTCAAGAATAAAAGCAAATATAAGAGCAAAAAGTTCAGAAAGATGAAAGACTATGAAGCATCATGGGAAAACAGTGATTCCTCTTCCTTTGATGAAGAAGAAACCACAGAACGTGTCAATCTCTGTTACATGGCACTAGAAGATGATGAGGTATCATTTACTGAACTTTCTGATGCATTTCATGAATTATTTAATGATCTGAAAAATGAAAAACTGAAAAATAAAGTTTTATCAAAAGAAAATGAAAAACTTTTAAAGGAAAATTCATGTTATACTTTACAAGTTTCTTCTATAAACTCTCAAAAAGATGAATTTGAAAAAGTAATATCATCTTTGAAAAATGATAATGAGAAGTTTATAAAAGAAAATATTTTTCTTAAAAAGGAAACTATGTCTTTGAATGAAAGGATTTCTATATTGGATAAAGACATGTTAGTTTTCAAAAAGAAATATGAAGATATTTTGAAAAATGTGACTAAGTTCAATCAAGGAAAAGAAAAATTGAATGATTTGTTATCTTTTCAAAACTTGTCACATAATAATTATGGTATTGGATATATTGAAAAGTCTTCATATGTTAGTAATCCATATGTGAAAAGAATGTCTAATCATGTTTCAAAAAGAATTAAGACAAAGTTTATATGGATTCCTAAAAATTTAAGTTTTCATGATAAAAATACATATATTGCTTCATACATTCATGATATATGTGATTCTTGCAACTATGTGTATACTAACAGGTGAAAACCAAATTCTAAATGGATTTGGACTCCTAAAGGTTAATATATGTTCTTTTATGTTTGGTACCATCTAACGTTTATCTTGCAGGTACCATGTAAAAATTGATAAGAACATATATATATATATATATATATATATATATATATATATATATATATATAAACTAATATATTTGTTGCAGGGGGAGAACAAAGTCTTTTCATATTTGTTATAACCCAAATTCTGCAGGGGGAGAAAAATATAACATATTTTCTGCAGGGGGAGCACTTGTGCACACAAAGCGTCATCATCAAAAAGGGAGAGAATGTTGGAACATATTTCGATGAAGACTTTGTGGAGCATTTCATTTGGAGCTCTAACACATGACGAATCAAGTGTTCTACATGATCAAGATATCCCAAGGAGAGTTGATATGATGTATTTTGTAAAGATGAAATAGCATGTAAAAAGCCTTGACACATACACTCATATCACAGTCCTGTTAGTCGACTAATACCTATATCAAGTCGACTAATCACTTGTATAGTCGACTTGACAAAAACTATAGTCGACTAATCTTGTGTCAAAACAGACCCAACTCTCTGTTTGTGCATTAGTCGACTTAACAGTCAATACTAGTCGACTAATAGCATGTGTAGTCGACTAATCCCTTGCCCCTAGTCGACTAATAGCTGGTCCAGTCGACTTATAGTTAGTTGCAGTCGACTTGAATCAGTTATTCAGAAAACTGTCAGTCCAACGTATCTTATCCTAGTCGACTAATACCCAAACCTAGTCGACTAATAGAAGGAAAATTGCCTAGTCTAGTCGACTAACTCTATAAGCAAGTCGACTATAGGCAGTTTCTGACTGTTGGACAGTTTTCGTTATCTGGTCTTTTGTGCAACGAATTCCAACGTTTCAATTGTTTGAATTGCTCCAATAACTACCCTAACTTACCCTAGTCTTCAGCTATATATAGGGTAGTTAAACCAAAGGCCAATAACAATCCAAATCTTCAGTTTTCCAAAGCCAAAATTCTGCAAAACCTGAAAACTGATTTCCAACTTCTGTTCTTCACCAAAAGTCATTTCCATTGTGAAGTTCTCTGAAGTTTTCTCCTATACTAGACCTTGTCCACGTTCATACACAATACCAAGGCTTATAGTGTTGGCCCAAAGGCCATTTGCCCGATATCTCCATGGTTATTTTGATGATAACAAAACATATTTAGTTATGTATTTAACATTTGTGTTTCAGAATATTTCAGGTTATTTAACAGGTTGTTTTTGACGGCTCCGCTAAAACTCACAAGTTTGGACGCCGCAAAAATGAAGATTCCCAAGCTATGCACAACTAGGATGCTTCGGGATCAAGATGATGATGTGAAGATCAAGACAAGATCAAGACGACAAAGAAAAACAAGATTTGTATTTTTGTTTTTAGAAATTGTGTCAAAACCTAGATGATAGAAGTAGAGGATTGGGATTACACACACACACCTATTCAATTTTTATAAGGGCTTCAAAAATGATTTCAAAATCCATTTCCTAACATGTTTTGGAAATTAAGTTAGAAATATTTAAGTTTTTGGAAAAACAGTTTTTGAGAAAAACAAGCTTTTATCAAAAGGATTTATATCAAAATATTTTAAACATGATAGAGTATTGACACAGGCTCATACTCTAAGTTTTTACAAGTTTAAAATATAAAACTTAAAAGATAAAACCATTTCCCAAATTTTCTGGTTCTGGCAGTTCTGATTTTTCAAAACTGACAGTGGCCGGTCGACCGGGTCGGTCGACCGGACGTGCACAGATTGTGCACGAGTATCAGTCGACCGCAACGGTCGACCGATCTCTTTGTTTTGCTCTCGGGAAAACTCGGTCGACCGAGGCGGTCGACCGTAGGTCCCCAACGGTCGGAATTTTGACCGTTGGCGGTCGACCGTCCCGGTCGACCGGACTCTGTCAGATTTTCTAACAGATTCCAACAGCTAGTTTTCTGTCAGGTTTTTGTTTTGGGATTTGATTCCAACAGCTATGAGAGGCTGTTTTGAGTTGTTTTTGACCCCTATAAATAGGAGGTCATTTCTATTTGTTTAAAGATTGATCAAGAACAATTTTACAAAAGATTTTCAAGTGTTTTCCAAGTTTTCAATAGCTTTCTCTTGCAAAAGATTTCCAAAGCCAAAAATTGCCAACACCCCAACTTGTAGCCTTTACCTCTAACTTCTCTCTAGCTTTTGCACTACACAATCCCATCAATCTACATCTACATACTTGGTTCTAGGATTGTGCTAAGTGAGCTTTTGTAAAGTGATCAAGTGTTGATCACTCATTTTTCTTCTTGGAGTGAAGTTGTAGAGGCATCGGCCTCAAGGCGAGCGAGTGTGCTCAAGGTGGTGTTGCGGCATCACGAGAGACGGACAAGTGTGTCCTTGTATTGTTGATCCGGTGGGATCCTCAATAGTGGAAATCCTTCAAGTGTGAAGGCGGGGACGTAGAGCGTGGCTCGAACCTCGGAAACATATCGGCGTGTTTGCGTTTGCTCGAATTTTCTCTAACTCAACTCTCTTACTTTATTGCACTTATATTGTTCTATTTATTGCAAATTTACATTTGTGCGAATTGTTGTGTTAGAAATTTTTAATTCCGCATAATTGTCATTTCATATAGCCATCACCTATTCACCCCCCCTCTAGGTGATCTCAATTAGTATCATAGCGATTTCAATTGGTATCAGAGCCTAACCCTACAACTTAGGTCTAACCACCTTAGGGAGATCCATATTTGGCTATATACATTTTTGTTGCATTTATATTTGCTTGTGCATTCATGGCATCCATGGACTTCTCTAGCATTAAATCCCCACCCAAATTTGATGGCTTGAACTTTCCCATTTGGAAAGTCAAGATGAACTTATTTTTGAAATCCTTAGGTGTTAGGGTAGCTAGGGCCATAACCAAAGATTTCATAGAACCTACAACCGATGAGAGCACATGGTCCGAGGATACTTCCAAAGACTATGAGGCTAATGCTAGGGCACAATATGCATTGACCCAAGCATTAAATGAGGATGACCTTGCACGCATAATTAATTGTAAATCCGCATTTGAGGTTTGGAACATTCTTATTGTGACTCATGAGGGAACGTCACAAGTCAAAAGAGGTAAGGTTGACTTGCTACGTTCTCAATATGAGAACTTTTATATGTTTGATAATGAGAGCATTGATGACATGCTCACTCGTTTTACTAAGATCATAACGCTTTATCTTCTCTAGGAGACAAGATTGACAATGACCAAAAGATTCGAAAGGTCATTCGGGCTCTTCCCAAAGCTTGGGAAGTCAAGGCAACAACACTCAAGGCTTAATGACAAAGAGGAGATGGACTTCTCCGGCTTCATCGGAAATCTCAAGACACATGAGATGGAGATGAAGGTTCGAGAAGAAAGGGAGGCACCCAAGAAGAAGACAATCGCCTTCAAAGCCACTCCTACCATACACGAGGAGGACGACTCATCCGAAGATTGCGATGAGGACTTCGCCATGCTCATCCGGAAGGTGGGCAAGATGTTTTACAAGAAGGGACGGCAAAGTAACTTCCGAAGGGCGAAGCCTCAAGGAAGGTACGAGATGAAAAGAGAAGAACCCGGTCCTTGCTTCCATTGCAAGAAGATCGGTCATCTAATTGCCGATTGCCCCGCTCTCCAAGCAACCACCTCCAAGCATGGGAAGAAGAAGAAAGCTTTGGCCGCTACATGGGATGATACGGAGTCCGAATCCGAGGAGGAGATCGACACCGCCAACATGTGCTTTATGGCACAAGGTGAGGATTCATCTAAGGTATGTCTAGAAACTTCTATTGATGATGATGATCTTACAATGGATGAACTTGCTCAATTTTTTGAAGAATTGCAACATAGGTATGAGATTTCACAATCTCATAATAAGAAATTGAAAAAGGAAAATGATGTTTTGAAGAACAAACTTGAAATTTGTTTAAAAGAGAAAAATGAGTTATCTAGTTCTTTTGAAAAATTGAAAAGTGATTTTGATAAGTATAAGGTAGCTAATAAAGGGAAAACCCCCATGATTTCTAGTAATAAAAATATTTTTGTTGAAATTCAAAAACGTGTTGATTCTTTAGATAACACTTTAAAGAAATGTGCATTTGATTTTAACAAGCTTGCATCTAAATTTCCTAAGGGAGTAGCCCAAGGGAAACATGTTCATCATAAACACTCTACACATAAACATGCACACACACATAACCATGCATTTATGTATAGTAGTGGTAGAATTTTTATTTGCACGCATTGTGGCCGCAAAGGCCATTTAGAAAAGTTTTGCTATGCTAAAAATAATGTAAAGAATAAATTTGTTTGGGTTCGCCCCGGATCTAACCCCAAAGGACCCACTAAGATTTGGGTACCAAAGGAGCCACCGAATTTAAATGATACAGGTATAGGTGGATCTACACCCTCCAAGACTTAGGAGGAGGTGGTGCCCGGGTGGTTGATGCATCGGAGCTTAAAGAACAAATCGTGCATGCATCGCTATCGTGGAGGTACCTATTTGTGGAGATTGCCCGTATTTTGGTAACATCTCCATTTAAGAGTTTAATTTTGTATATACAATTGTTATAGGATTGCTAGTTTAATTTTATGCCTCATTGATACATGATTAGTATAAACTTGCAACTCTATCATGATTGTATATGCCATGTCCAGTTTTTGATATCTAGTTGTTTATGCAATGTTTAAATGTCCACATGTATAGTTTATAATTTGTGATTATATACTTGTATACATATACACGTTATTTTCATAAATAAAAATAAATATTTGTAAAATTTTCATATATAAAGCAAATACCTTAGAGATGGCAATTGCGCGCCTCAACTCATTTCACGAGGAATCAAGAGGAAGAAGTTCAGAACCCGTCACTGGGTATTCGGCTTTAACATCTCTAAAACTTTGTTTTAATATGGAAATTAAAAATTAAAATACCTTGTTTGTAACTTTGGTTGTCATAACAATTTAATGAAGATTACAACATGTTGATTGTAATTTTATATTTATAATATATCATATTTTTGATTTAATAAAATTATATTTTTAAAATTTTTTTTTTGGGCTGTATTTGCAGACAGGTTTCAGGACCGGTCGACCGACCATAGTACCGGTCGGCCGCTGCAGACCAGCAGAGCTCTCGGGATAATTCGGTCGACCGTGCCGGTCGACCGCTCTGAATTTACAGAGCTCTCGGGTTGGCGCCGGTCGACCGACAGTCAACCCCCGGTCGACCGTTCGTCGAATTCAGCCCTAATCTGTTATAAATTTCCACTTTTCTCTCTCTCTCTCTTCACTCAGCCGACGAGCCCGAACTTTTCTCCCTCCAAAATTTTTCTCTTTCTCTCCAATCTCTCAACCGATCTCAAATTAATTTAAAACCCACTTGTAATTCCTTCTTCTACTTCCAGATCTTCAATTTCAGGATCATCCATCCGCTGGATTCGGAGAAATTCGGCTTTCACTGATCTAGGTTTTCAGTCCTTCAAGTTAAGGTAAAAATCCGATTTTTGATTCAGTTTTTCATATCTTGCTTTGGAATCAACTATCTATTGTCATCAATTCTAGGTTTCTAAGCATCTAGATCAAGCCCTAACTTGTTTCAACCTAAAATTTTTTTTTTCAAAAATGTCAAAACGTTCAAGGCAAGAAAAAGGCAAAGCCATTGCACAACCTTCAACTCCCAAACCTAAACGTCTTTTTGTCAGTGAACTTGCCGGTAATCGTCACATCAATCTTTCCTCTAGAAAGATCAACTCGGGGAGATATGTTGTCATTCAAGATTTTGAGCATTTGGATATCCCCCAAATCTTTAGGAACAATGAACTAGACGAGTTCTTAACTATCAAGGAACAAGTCTATTCCTCTCTAGTTCCCTATTTTTATGCAAACTTTTCATTTGATGGGAACCGGATCAAATCTAGAGTGTTAGGTAGGGACATCGACCTTAGCATCGGTCGATTTGCTGATATCCTACATCTCACCCCTGGTGGTGTCGATGTGTATTCCTATGACCTACACACTTTTGAGTCCTATCCTGACGGTGAGTCTGCGCTCACCGCCTCTACCTTGATCCACGGGGATGACAACCCCGGTCTAGTAAGGAACGAAGTTGTGAGTAGGTTCACTCTCACTGCTCAGGTCCTTGCTAAGATTATTTTGTACAACCTAGTCCCTGAGCATGGTGAGTATAGTAATGCTAGGGGTCCTACATCTCTGATTATCTATTTCCTTCTGCGAGGCATTAAGATAAATATCCCCCGACTCATTGCATCTCATATGGCTTCTGACCAAATTCGTATGTCCGGTCGAAGTCTTCCTTTTGGCATGCTGATTACTCACATTCTCAGAGCCCTCAACTTCGATCTTTCTGCTGAGATTTCAGAAGATCCCAATATAAACATTGATGGAGTTTTGTTGAAGAGGATGGAAGCACAGTTGCGTAGACACGCTCCTGAGCAACCTCCAATTCCACCTCCAGTTATTCCTGGATCTTCTTCTGCCCCAGGGTCATCTTCGGCCCCAGGGACTTCATCTGCGTCAGCCCCAGCTTTTCCTCCTGATCTTCAGTCTCTCATCTCTTCTGAGGTCCGCTCTCAGTTCGAGGCACATAAGGCCTGGATTGAGCAGCGCGATACAGCTTTTCGTGCAGAGCTGGATGCACGTTTTCAGCGTGAGGCCGCTGCTCGAGCGGAGATGGACTCTCGCATCTAGGGTCTTAGGAATGACATGTCATATATTACTGACTCCATGAGATTCATGGATGTACAGTTTGATGCTCTTTTCACCAAATTTGACATGATTCCTCCTGATCCTACTTCCATCGCTCGTCCACTTCCCTCCACTGGTCCTCCATTTCCTACTAGAGCTCCATCATCGGCTCCTCCACCTCGACCTCGGGTTGACAGCATTGATCCAGAGGAGGCGGCAGCTTCTTCAGAGGAAGATGGTGATGGTGACAAGACTATGGCCGAAGGCATGGAGCACTCGTCAGAGGACGGCGACGATGCCGGCGATGCTGCCGGCGATGATGGTGATGACGGCGATGACGGTGATGCTGGTGCTGAGGAGTGACCTCCCCTTTTGATGATGTCAAAAAGGGGGAGAGTTATTTGGGGAGAGTTATCTTGAGAGAGATATTTTGTGATGTAGTACTTTGTGTCTGTTTGGACATGTAGTATTTGTGTTTGGACATGTAGTATTTGTGTTTGGACATGTAGTATTTATTTTTATTTTGTTTTGGACATGTATTTGGACATATTTCTACATGTATTTTCTATTATGCTTTGTGGACGTGTTTCATATTTCTACATGTATTTTCTATTATGCTTTGTGGACGTGTTTCTTTATATGTATCCTTTTGTATGAACCCATGTTCTATCTTTATCTATGACATGAGTATTTGCTCTATGATATGAGTACGTGTTGGCATGGAAATATGGTGCTTATCATTTATCATTTTCTATACTATGCCTGAGTATGATTTGTATCATTTATGATATGCATGTGTTGAGGGGGAGCTTCATTTGAAGTCTCTACCCAAAATATTTTGTGATAACTACATATGTTTTGTCATCATCAAAAAGGGGGAGATTGTTGGCCCAAAGGCCATTTGCCCGATATCTCCATGGTTATTTTGATGATAACAAAACATATTTAGTTATGTATTTAACATTTGTGTTTCAGAATATTTCAGGTTATTTAACAGGTTGTTTTTGACGGCTCCGCTAAAAGACTCACAAGTTTGGACGCTGCAAAAATGAAGATTCCCAGGCTATGCACAACTAGGATGCTTCGGGATCAAGATGATGATGTGAAGATCAAGACAAGATCAAGACGACAAAGAAAAACAAGATTTGTATTTTTGTTTTTAGAAATTGTGTCAAAACCTAGATGAT
Source organism: Agave tequilana (assembly GCA_038442645.1). Lineage (NCBI taxonomy): Eukaryota > Viridiplantae > Streptophyta > Magnoliopsida > Asparagales > Asparagaceae > Agave > Agave tequilana. Next base: position 43,841 of record JAVJIF010012908.1, read on the forward strand.
AGAAGTAGAGGATTGGGATTACACACACACACCTATTCAGTTTTTATAAGGGCTTCAAAAATGATTTCAAAATCCATTTCCTAACATGTTTTGGAAATTAAGTTAGAAATATTTAAGTTTTTGGAAAAACAATTTTTGAGAAAAACAAGCTTTTATCAAAAGGATTTATATCAAAATATTTTAAACATGATAGAGTATTGATACATGCTCATACTCTAAGTTTTTACAAGTTTAAAATATAAAACTTAAAAGATAAAACCATTTCCCAAATTTTCTGGTTCTGGCAGTTCTGATTTTTCAGAACTGACAGTGGCCGGTCGACCGGGTCGGTCGACCGGACGTGCACAGATTGTGCACGAGTATCAGTCGACCGCAACGGTCGACCGATCTCTTTGTTTTGCTCTCGGGAAAACTCGGTCGACCGAGGCGGTCGATCGTAGGTCCCCAACGGTCGGAATTTTGACCGTTGGCGGTCGACCGTCCCGGTCGACCGGACTCTGTCAGATTTTCTGACAGATTCCAACAGCTAGTTTTCTGTCAGGTTTTTGTTTTGGGATTTGATTCCAACAGCTATGAGAGGCTGTTTTGAGTTGTTTTTGACCCCTATAAATAGGAGGTCATTTCTATTTGTTTAAAGATTGATCAAGAACAATTTTACAAAAGATTTTCAAGTGTTTTCCAAGTTTTCAATAGCTTTCTCTTGCAAAAGATTTCCAAAGCCAAAAATTGCCAACACCCCAACTTGTAGCCTTTACCTCTAACTTCTCTCTAGCTTTTACACTACACAATCCCATCAATCTACATCTACATACTTGGTTCTAGGATTGTGCTAAGTGAGCTTTTGTAAAGTGATCAAGTGTTGATCACTCATTTTTCTTCTTGGAGTGAAGTTGTAGAGGCATCGGCCTCAAGGCGAGCGAGTGTGCTCAAGGTGGTGTTGCGGCATCACGAGAGACGGACAAGTGTGTCCTTGTATTGTTGATCCGGTGGGATCCTCAATAGTGGAAATCCTTCAAGTGTGAAGGCGGGGACGTAGAGCGTGGCTCGAACCTCGGAAACATATCGGCGTGTTTGCGTTTGCTCGAATTTTCTCTAACTCAACTCTCTTACTTTATTGCACTTATATTGTTCTATTTATTGCAAATTTACATTTGTGCGAATTGTTGTGTTAGAAATTTTTAATTCCGCATAATTGTCATTTCATATAGCCATCACCTATTCACCCCCCCTCTAGGTGATCTCAATTAGTATCATAGCGATTTCATATAGGAAAGTTATAATACTCAAAGCAAGTATTGTATACGGGTGGCTTCTTGGTGTAGAGGCAGTTGTACAAGGTGAAGGTTATTCTCTTGGTGGAAGAGAAGGTGTTCTCTTGGATGTAGAGAAGGTGTACACATTTGGCAAAGGGGATTTGTCAAGTGGTGTGCATGGTTGTGATTTTGAGTGTACAAAATCAAGGATAAAGGAAAATCTCAAGCGGGTGGCTTGGGGACTGGATGTAGGTCACGAGGACCGAACCAGGATAAATCTCTCTTGTTTGCGTTTGTCTATTTTCTGAGATTTGTTTTCCTTTTTGCAAGTTTATTTATTTGCTTAACGTTAATCCTTCTTGTTTTAGTTTTGTGTTGACTTGGGTATTTTTAGATCCATAATTGCCAACAGAGATAGTTCCGCATTTGACATCATCTGGGGGACCAACAACGGGTACATCGCCATGACGCCTGGAAGTAAGGTGGCCCTTGTTGGAGTTTCTTTTTTCGGGTGGACCAATTTTATACTTTTACATCTTTTTTCCCTCCATTTTTGAGGTTTGTTTAGTTATGGACTTATTAATGAAACGTTGGGGCTTTATTGGCCTAGCAGTCGTTTTCTCAAAAAAATGCTATGCATTGAGCATACTTGATACAAAGCCTATAAACATACTTTATCTATTGCATTGAACTTCAATTGAGATATTTTATATATGCATATGTATAGGGGAAGCTTCACTTGAAGTCTCTTCTGGTTTATGTAAATTAACTCCATGAGTTTTGTCATCATCAAAAAGGGGGAGATCGTTGGCCCAAAAGCTTTTAACCCTAGTTTTGATGATTATGGAACTTATGAGGTTATTTTGTACTAATAAACATTTGTTTGTACTAATAAGTTTGAGAAAATCAAAGAAATAATTAGCTTCACTCAAGACTCACAAATTTGGAAGCTATCATTTAAGAGATCCAAAGAGCCTAAAGCATCAAGCGCACTTATAGCACTCAAGATTGGAGGCTAGCTCGAAGATTAAGGAAGGATCAAGAAAGAAGAATAGAAATTTTTATTTTCACTTTTATCTATGTAAGATTTAGTTTGTTAAAACCAATTTAGATGATTTAAAAGCTCATGAGTCACACACACACACACAAATCTATACTTTCGGTCTTTTGATTCTAAAATTCTTAAAAAGAATTTTTATTTTTGAATTGTATTTCAAAATGTTTTTGGAATAATAGATTTTACAAAATGGAATTTTCTATTTTACAAAAACAAGTTCTACATTTTGATTTTGTATTGATCTAGCATCACACATGTTTTAAGCTTCAAATATATATTCATGAACTCTGTTTTGTAAAAGGAATTCAAAGTATTTTGTGGAAAATTAAAACTTATTTTAGAATATTTCTATTTTGTGATTTTAACATTGAGTCAGTCGACCGCACGTTTGACCGCTAGTAGAACTGAATTGCTTTAGTGGTCAACTGCACAGTCGACCGTATATGCACGACAAGTACAAGTTTGAACTTCTGCACATCGGTCGACCAGGCTTTGAACTTGTGCACATCGGTCGACTGCCTAGTCACCGTATGCTGTGGTTAAAATTTTAACCTTGGGACAATCAACCGGCCGATAGGCCGCCATCCGCCAATGGTCATACCAATTGTAATCACCTAGAGGGGGTGAATAGGTGATGTGCTAATCAAATGTGAAAATTAAAAAAATTTATAATAAGTAAAACTAACACACAAATGATAACCAAAGAGTGAAGTTGAATTTTTGGTGAAGAGCACTAGATCTTCTCCTCAAGATTCCTCTTGATTAAGAGTTGAGGTGCTTCAATAGCCTTCTTGGTACAAACAAATGTAAGCATATGAAAATATATTAAACATGTAAGGATAGACAATTAATAAGAGCATGCAAGATATTAATAAAACAAGCAATGCTATTTTTCCAAACATGAGTGTCATTCTTGTCAAAAGAAGATACAATATTATTAGCATAAGGAACATGACAAGCATGGGAATCAAAATCATTTTTTATTTTAGCAAAAAAATAGGCAAATTCTCTTTTTCCATGAAAATCAAATCAACTTGGCTTTTCAATGAATTGTTTCCTTCAAAAATAACATTCAATTTTGAAAATAAGGAAACATTCTCTTTTTTCAAAAATTCATTTTCTTTCAAGATAATTCTTAATTTTGAAGAATCATTTTTATTTAAATCAACTTTAGAAACTTGATATTTCAAAACATCATTTTCATTTAACAAAGAATCATTTTCTTTCTTTAATTTCTTGTTTTCACCCTTTAACAAATCATATTTTTCAAAAAGTTTTTGACAAAATATAACAAGCTCATCATATGGTATTTTGTCATCTTCTTCAAGCTCGAAATCGGAATTTACCTCACGGAGGCCATCCCCTCGGACCATGTAGCACATGTCGGAAGTATCACTTTCTTCATCCGAGTCTTCCTCTTTGTCATTTTGCATTTGGTCACCAAGATAGGTCAAAGTGTTCCATATTACAAAAGCTGAATCAAAGTTAAAAACCCTAAAATAAATAATAATCATTTAGGATTAGCTTTAAAGCATGAATGGTTTTATAGCCTCAAGATAATTGTCATTTACAATATATGATTCTTTGATTGTAACAAGATAAACATGTATACCAAGGGCTTTAAGATAAATAGACATCATAACTTTCTAATTTTAGAAGTTAAGAATATCAAACATGGGAGGTGTAAGAAAATCCATATGCGTGTATAAATAAATAATGTGATTAGCAAAGTAAAGATCTTTAATACTATGTTGTTAGACCAAATTGATTGAGGCAAAATCTGCACAGAAAAATAAAATTTTAGAAATTAAGATTAAGAATGTACTAGGTTCCTCAATACTACTGCTATAGTAAGTAACTATGCGGCTCGTGATTCACAAGGAGGGATTGCGATAGAAGCATTTTAGTATTCTTTTAAGTTACCCTTTTAAATAGTTTCTTCTTAGTTTTGAAAAGAAAGAGAAAAGAAAACTGAGTTAGGTTAAAGGAGTAGAAGTTAAAGAGGAAGATAGTTTTGAAAAGAAAAAAGAAGAAGAACTAAGTTAAAAGAGAAAGAATCAAAAGAATAAAGAATACTATGTTGGTTTTTTAAAGTCTTTCTAAGCTAAAAAGTTAAAAGAAAGAAAGAAAATAAAAGTATACTTTCTTTTTTTGAATAATTACTTTACCTCTGATCGTCAGCAAAGGTTTACCTTGAATTGAATGCAATCAGCACATAGTTCATAAGAGTTAATTCGAGTCTCTTCTACATTACATTATCAAAATAAAATAAGCATGAAATGTTACAGATTGAGATTAAGGACCCACCGTCATGAGCTATCGGCGGAACTCGTAAAAACAAGACGATTACGATGCTATTTAATCACTTAAATCGCAATCGACACCAAAAGAAATCAAGTAAAATCAAGAAGGAAAAGAGCACAAAAAATAAACTCCGATTAAATTGAAAAATGATAAAGGTAAAGATTACACTTGTATCACTCTTAATACAATTATTCCTCTCTTTCTCTCATGAATCTCTTCTCTAATCTAAGTTTACAAATAAACAGAAAATTACATAAAAACAAAAAGAGAAAATCTAAGTTAAACTAAAGCAAAACCCTAACTTAAGCTCCCTTCCTCTCTACATCCCTTTGCCTTCTGTGTTTGGTGGTTTTTATAAAAGAAGATGATTATGGGAACATGTGTGAAGATATAAGCAAAATTGCTCCACCAACAGACTCAAGTTTGCCGCAAAAACTCTTAAGTTTTCGTTGCAATTTTGAGGCTATTGGATCAGCGATGTTGACACTTTAAAAAAGACAAGATTCTGACTGGCCTGAACAATGTCTAAACTTGTTGACATTTACAAAAGACAAGTGAAAGATAGGCTGATTGGTCCGAATAATGTCTAAACTTGTTGACATTTACAAAAGACAAGCGATAGACAAGCTGACGACCGGTTCTGTACTTGTTGACATTTACAAAAGACAAGTGACAGATAAGCTGACGACCAGTTTTCACCCATCTCCGAGAGACAAGAAAGCAACTTGGACTCTACTGATCCAGTGAAGCAGACAGTAAGCCCAGATTGTCTCTAAACAGACCTCAGCAGGTCTAAGATGCTAGCACTTAGCATCACATGAGCCCAAAGGGACAGCCTTGCTTGAGAGGCTAAGACCATCCAACTTCGCCTTGAAGCCATTCACAGCTCCATCAGGAAGCTAACTTATAGCTTCGCCTGAAGTGCTCAGTTAACTCCGCAGAGAGAGTTAGCTTCGCTTGAAGCCACACGCAACCGCGCAGAAAGATGTTCGGTAGCTTCGCCACAGACGTTATCTAGCTCCGCTGAAGAGCTGTCTTCTGACTTCGCCACATGCGCCTTCCAGCTCCGCTGTGAGCTCGACGCGGACAGCTCCGCTGCGGGACTTCTATGGTCAACCTTTGACCAATTAAATCTCCAGATGAGATCAAATCTAATCAGGATTGAGATCAAATCCAATCAAGATCAAATCTGAGATCAAATTTGGCAGTTGATTGCCATAATCTTTTGACTCTCCTAAAACGAGTAAGAGGATCAAGGGAGATCTTCCAACTATATGGAAAGGATCAAAACAGATCAAGAGGATCAACTGACCTGCTATTTCTAGCTTCGCAGAAGCTGATTCTAGCCTCGCAGCAAGGCTACTTTCAAGATTTAAACAGATTTGATTCAATCTGTTTCTATATTTTCAAGGGACAATTATACCCTTGCTCTCCCTATAAATAGCCCACCAGGGCACAAGGAAAAAGGACTACTTCACGGTAAGAGACCACGCACGGACCTCCAGAAGAAGAGACGCACGAGGCGCGCAGAGATAGAGAGAGGCTAAACAGAGAGCTATTCTCTTGCTTTCAAGAATTCAGAGACTTTAGAGAACTGCTTCTCTGATCAGGGTGCTGATACCCTAATACCTTCCTTCCTCTCAAGGAATCTCCAGAACCAGGCGAGAAGGAATTCCTAAGCGAAGGTGGTTTTGAGAAGTAACGAGAGGGTTCTACCAACCTTCCGTTCTCCGATTCCCCGAACCAGGCGAGAAGGGAATCTCATCGCTCGCATCGTCAAAGGGACAAAGTGGTCGCGCGCTGACCAGACTCCTATCGGCACACTTCTCCAGAATCTCCGAGGAGATCTACTTATAATCTTTTTTAGAATACTTGTAATTTAGCTCCTCGACCCTTTTTTGTAAGTTTTCCCCCTTTACAAATCAATGGAAAACAAGGTGGCGACTCCGCTGGGGATTGATTTCTCCACTGCTGAGAATCAAGTGTCGCAATGCGACGTACAGACCTTCGGGTCTATCTCTGAATTCAAGGAAGCCGGTGTAGCCAGAGCCCCTCTGGCTAAATCTTCAAAGTAAGTCTCTGCGGAGACAGATAAGGCTCCCTGCGAGCCTACTGCGGTCCTCTGGCGCAACAAGGAAGCAGGCCCGTAGTGCAAGCCTATCACTTTCGAGAACCTGGTCGTTCACTTCGACCAAGAAAAATTTGAAGAAGTCCTCTCCGGGGTGGTCTAATGCTTCATGCACGGAAGCATAGAAAGGTCTCCATGGCCAAGGCACCAGAAGCAGAATTCTGCCAACACCCCTCAGCCTCGCGTGTGGCTAGTCAGGTTCCTTGCGAACCTATGTCTCCCTTGTCAAAGCAGATGTGGAGGCCAAAACAGAAGGCCTTGGATAAAGCCTCAGGCGTAGCTACGCCACAAGTGCGTCTCTCTCGCGAAGAAAAAGGCAAGATGCCTGCCTGCTCCAACAATGCTGCTAGCCGCGAAGTTACAGCGGCGACCATACCTTCGCCCAACTCAAGAGCAACAACTCGCGCCAGCCTCGTTCTCATGAGCGAAGCTACTGTACCACAGCGTACGCGCGATGTTCATAGCCGCGAAGCTGGAACCAAAGCACCACAGCGTGCTTCGTTCCCCAGTTCTTCAACTATTAAGCTCGCTCCTCGCAGCGGAGCTAAGGGATTGTCCCTAAGTGCTGATAGCGTTGCTCATGCAGCTTCAGCGCCCAAGGACGTTTCCAAAGCTTTTAGCCGGGAATCAAGATTCAAAGCACTGATTAAGGCTAATCGCCTTCGCAGCAGCATAGCAGATAAAGCACCACAGCGTGCTCCATTCCCCAGTTCGTCAAGCGCTAAGCTCAGCTAAGGGATTACCCCTAAGTGTTGACAGCGTTGCTTATGCAGCTTCAGCATCCAAGGAAATTCCCTAGGTTCTTAGCCGCGAAGCTAGATCTGAAGCACTATTTTGTGCTAATCCCCTCTGTGGTGATAAAAGGAGCAGGTCATCGTCCTATGCGCGATCCAAAAGAGCCTCTGCGTTGGATCGTTTAGGCCCGACTGGGTCTGACTTGCGGGAATTCTTGACAAACAAACGGAAGTCGGAATCTTTCTGAACTACTCCCCCTGTTGTCAACAAGTGGGATGTCAGTTGGTGACACTCCACTCGGTCCATTACCGGCTAGGACCAATCCCCGCCACTCCTCCAGGTCGACGATCAGTTTTTGCTCGACTGTCGGTGCAAGCCCCGGTGAAACATCATAAAAGGAGCGTCTCGCGAGACCTACCCTCTGCATCCGTCAACATGACCGGAAGAGGACAAGAGCTGCGCAGGGGCAGACAAGCATCCGACGACACTCCCTACAGCTCCCCAGATCCAGATTATAGCCCAGGCTTAGGCGAAATCTTGGTGCATGAAGAGGGTGTCTTCCGAAACACCAGATCTAGGGTTGCGATACCCTACAGTTATGAACAGCCATCTTCCTCAACGACAGTAACCTCATCAGAACCAAAGAGAAGATCAGTCCAGTGGCCTGATGAAGAAGATGAAGATAGTGGGTATGCCTCTTCAGCGACAGTCAGCTCAGTGCGAACAAACAGAGCATCAGTAAACATGGCTCACAATGGTAATGAAGACCTTCGTCGACGTTTGGAAGCTCAGGAGCAAACTTCCAAAACCCAGCAAGAAGCTCTGGACAACATTCAACAGATGCTCGCTCAACTCCTCAATAATCGGAATAACAATGATACCGGGAGTAACCATGATGAGGAAGAACATCTTAGCAATGACCAGCCGAAGACGGAGAAGTCCAAGGAGGGTTCTTCTTTGGACGCTGAAGTCCTTAAGGGCATCCAAGCTCAAATTGCATCCCTAGCTCAGAGGGATGAATTAAAGAAAGTAGGGGCAGTCCGTCCTTACCCGCTGGAGTGGGATTCAGTACCATACCCACCAAAGTTCAAACCACCAACATTGCATACATATGATGGTAAAAGCTCGCCAAACCAGCACATCTACTATTTCCGGTCTCAGACCGGTAATGTTATAGACAATGATGCTATCATGGCTAGGCTATTCATTGGCACTTTAAAGGGGGTAGCATTCGACTGGTTCCGAAGTCTCCCTCCAGGCTCTGTCAATTCTTGGATCGACCTGGAAACCTGATTCCTCTCTCGTTTCTACGAGGACGATACCGAGGTAACCATGGACAAGCTCCTCTCCACCGTACAGAAGAAGGGCGAATCTGTCCGTGACTACATTGAGCGATTCAGAAACTTGTCTTTGATGTGCCCAGTAGGAATGCCATTACCCATACTCTTACAGACGTGCAGGCACAACTTCTTGGACCAAGTAGAGGTTCGCATGGGGGCTGTCAAAGCCCATACCTGGAAAGAACAGGTCGAACAAGCTGAGATAGCTGAAAAGTCGGCTAAAAAGTTCGAACCATCCACCCCTAAAGGCAAATGGGGTATGAACAACAAAGGACGCGGCGACATGGCGCAGTCTTCTCAAGCCAAAGGGAAAGAGACTATGTCCGTTGAATTATCAGAGGATGGCCAAGAAAAGCGGCTTCAATAATCAGGAGTCTAAGTTCCCTCCGAAACAGTACTCCTTCCGGGATGATCAGGTGGTCACAATATTCCATTTACTCCACAAAGGGAATAAAATGAAGCTACCAGAGGCTCGACGTCCCAATGAGATAGGACACACGAATGATCCCAAATACTGTCTCTTCCACAGGATGATTCACCATCCTACCGACAAGTGCTTTGTCCTCAAGGACAGAATTCAAGCTCTAATCGACGCCGGGGTCCTGACACTGAAGTCAGAGCAGAAGAAAGTCACTGCAAATATGGTGACCCTCGAGTTCGGCAAAACCCCGAAGGTCACAGATCCTGACGGGACTTATCCAGTCCCTGCACCGCGACTAGAAGTCAAACATCCTGCGGCTAAAACTCAAGATAATAGGGTCTTGTTTCCTTGACACTAGAGACAGGGGAAATCATGTGGATACACCCAGACCTTGTCCAAGATGAACAATGGGATTCAAAGAAGCCCAAATCAAAAGGCAAATCCTGCAATGTCATCTCCATCCTGCCAGATGATGGCAATCTCTCTCAGCGACTCTGATAGGGGCGGAATCTCGCTATAATCCTATTGAGGAGTGCTTAGCTCTTGTCTTTGCCGCTCAGAAGACACGACATTATTTGGTCGGCCAAACCATACATGTCATCTCCAGAGTGAATCCTTTGCGTCTCCTCATGACGAAGCCAGGATCACTGAACTCAAGATTGGCTAAATGGGCGCTTCTTTTGTCTCAATACGACATGATCTTTATTCCTCAAAAAGCGGTTAAATGCCAGGCACTTGCGGAGTTCTTGGCTGCTCATCCAGTCCCAGAGAACTCAAAACTTCACGAAGATATTCCGAATGAAGTCTTCGAGTCTAATGTAACTTCAGAGGATGAAGTGTGGCAGATGTTCTTCGATGGAGCATCACGAATAGGTTCTAAGGGCAAAATCATCGCCGGCGTGGGGGTGGTGTTTATCTCCCCACAGAATCATGTCCTTCGCAGAGCATTTTCTCTGATAGAATCATGCTCCAACAATGTAGCGGAATATAATGCTCTACTTATTGGCCTCCAGCTCGTCCACGGAATGGGGGTACGCTATCTTGAAGCTTATGGCAATTCAAAACTGATTATCAATCAGGTTAAAGGCGAATATGAGGTCCGTCACGAGGATTTGGTGCCTTATTATCACACAGTCATTGAATTGGCTAATCTGTTTGATGGTTTCTACATCGGGCACGTGTCTCAATCTCAGAATACGAAGGCAGATGCTCTTGCTGCATTAGCTACGACGCTAGCCTTACCAGTCGACACCGAGTATCGCCTTACAGTGGCAACTCGACACCTTGTCTGCTCTAAACATATATTAAGAACCAGAGAGGTCTATAATATCTCGACGGAGCTGGAGCCGAGAGACTGGCGATTCCTTTCATCGACTATGCTCTACATGGTCTGCTGCCAGATAATCCTAAAGAAGCGGCATCTATCAGACGAAGGTCTCTCCGCTTTTACTACGATCCAACTTTGAAGACACTTTACCGTCGTTTATATGACGGTGTCCTCCTCCGTTGCCTTTCTAATTCAGAGGCACAGGAAGTGCTCAAAGAAGCACACGACGGCATATGTGGAGCTCATCAGCCAGGTCCAAAACTTAAAGACAGGTTGCATAGGCTTGATATTATTGGCCAACCATGATGGCCGATGCCATCCAATATGCACGAAGATGCAAAGCATGCCAAATCCACGCGGACTTCATACACCAGCCTCCGGAGTTGCTCCACCTAACTGTTGCTTCATGGCAATTTGAAGCTTGGGGAATCGATGTCGTAGGGCCAATCAGCCCCTCTTCGATAAGAGGTCACCGATTTATCCTGGCAATAACCGATTACTTTTCAAAGTGGACAGAAGCCATACCACTAGTTGAAGTCAAAACTGCTAACGTGGTTAATTTCATCAAACACTATGTCATCCATCGATTTGGTGTTCCTAGGCGGATCATCCATGATAACGGTCCCCAATTCGTAAGCCAGGTATTCTATCGGTTCTGCGATAAATACCGAATTCAGAATGTGGCTTCAACTGCCTATAATCCCGCCGCTAATGGCTTGGCGAAAGCATTCAATAAAATAATCATCAAGTTACTCAAGGAGTTCGTCTCCTCGAATAAGCGAGATTAGGACGAAAAGCTTGGTGAATGTCTTTGGGCCTACCGAACCACGGTTCGGATCCCGACAGGCAATACGCCTTTTTCCCTGGTGTACGGGTGTGAAGCAGTCATACCATTGGAAATCCAGATGTCGTCATTACGAGTTGCTCTGACCACTAAGATCACATCAGAGGACAATGATCGGTTGCGTTTTCAAGAGCTCGAAGCCCTAGATGAGAAGCGACTACAAGCTCAGCAACACATCGAGTTGTATCAAGCTCGAATCTCAAAAGCCTTCAACAAGAAGGTCAAACAAAGAGTCTTCCAGAAAGGAGATTTGGTTTTAGCCGTCAGACGACCGATGATCACGATGCACAAAATCAAAGGCAAATTTCAGCCTAAATGGGAAGGACCGTTTGTAATAGAAACAGTCTATTCAAACGGAGCATATCGCCTTATGACTTCAGATGGCGATTTACTCATGATGCCGATCAATGGCAAGTTCTTAAAGAAGTATTATCCTTGATTAAGAATCCTTCTCATGATCAAGTTAACACTACACCTCTGGTCAAGACCTTCATATCCAAGGTACACGCAAAGAGAGCCTCTCTCTTCCTCAAAATGGGATCATACAACCATAAACCAGTAGGAACCTGGTCATACACTGGTTGTCTCAAAGGAGAATCAAGGTTACACATACGCTAACCAAATGATCCAACACCCTTAACGGTTAAGGATAGAGGAAAATGTTGGCCTTTAAGCCCAACATAAGTTCTCAACAACTCATCATGCTGAGGGGAATAGCATGGCTAGTCCGACTCAAACGGTAGTTGGTAAAGGCATATCAAACCCGTTGACAGCTGGGGATTTGCTAAAAATCCTAAGGGACCTGTTCCCATTTGATTCCCTCTCCAAAATCACTTACCAAATCTCATCCATAGAATGGTAAGACCACATATAAAGATCTTTCCATCCATTTCGCTGTTACGTTAACATTAAACCTATGACAGTGATTTCCTCGTTTCTCCCCGTGAGAACGAGACCCTTTTCATGCTATGTTTAACAGTATAACCTCTGGCATCCATTTCGTTGTTACGTTAACATTAAACCTATGACAGTGATTTTCTCGTTTCTCCCCGTGAGAACGAGACCCTTTTCATGCTATGTTTAACAGTATAACCTCTGGCATCCATTTCGCTGTTACGTTAACATTAAACCTATGACAGTGATTTCCTCGTTTCTCCTCGTGAGAACGAGACCCTTTTCATGCTATGTTTAACAGTATAACCTCTGGCATCCATTTCGCTGTTACGTTAACATTAAACCTATGACAGTGATTTCCTCGTTTCTCCCCGTGAGAACGAGACCCTTTTCATGCTATGTTTAACAGTATAACCTCTGGCATCCATTTCGCTGTTACGTTAACATATTAAACCTATGACAGTGATTTTCTCGTTTCTTCCGTGAGAACGAGACCCCTTTCATGCTATGTTTAATAGTATAACCTCTGGCATCCATTTCGCTGTTACGTTAACATTAAACCTATGACAGTGATCTCCTCATTTTTCGCAATGAAAACGAGACCTTTTTCCAAACCCTATCAAAATTTGAGCTTGGTGGCTTCTCAACTGGTTTCGTCATTACGACCTCTGAACCGACAGATAGCCAAGTCTCATCTTTCAGTCCGTCAAGGACTACTTCGAGCTTGGTGGCTTCTCAATCGGTTATGTCATTGCGACCTCTGAACCGACAGATAGCCAAGCCTCACCTTCCAGTCCGTCAAGGACTACTTCGAGCTTGGTGGCTTCTCAATCGGTTATGTCATTGCGACCTCTGAACCGGCAGATAGCCAAGTCTCACCTTTCAGTCCGTCAAGGACTACTTCGAGCTTGGTGGCTTCTCAATCGGTTATGTCATTGCGACCTCTGAACCGACAGATAGCCAAGTCTCACCTTTCAGTCCGTCAAGGACTACTTCGAGCTTGGTGGCTTCTCACCGGTTACGTCATTGCGACCTCTGAACCGGTAGATAGCCAAGTCTCATCTTTCAGTCCGTCAAGGACTACTTCGAGTTTGGTGGCTTCTCAATCGGTTATGTCATTGCGACCTCTGAACCGACAGATAGCCAAGCCTCACCTTTCAGTCCGTCAAGGACTACTTCGAGCTTGGTGGCTTCTCAATCGGTTATGTCATTGCGACCTCTGAACCGGCAGATAGCCAAGTCTCACCTTTCAGTCCGTCAAGGACTACTTTGAGCTTGATGGCTTCTCAACCGGTTATGTCATTGCGACCTCTGAACCGGCAGATAGCCAAGTCTCACCTTTCAGTCCGTCAAGGACTACTTTGAGCTTGGTGGCTTCTCAACTAGTTATGTCATTGCGACCTCTGAACCAGCAGATAGCCAAGTCTCATTATTCAGTACAGTAAGGATTGTTTTCTCAAACGGCTGCAATACAACTTGAAAGTGACAATTCAAAAGATGAAACAAGTTGGAAATACGACAGGGGAGTCAAAACAAAATTACTTTTATTGATTCCGAAAAGAAGGGATACATGAAGGCACATATATTACAAGCTATGAGGATGCTTCATAAGATTTGATCCGTCCTTCAAGAATGGCCAGCCTTGTCTTCCTATCATCAGCAACCCTGACAAGCGCCTGCGGCCTCAGCTCAGCCTTATTAAAGCTCGCCGTCTGGGCCAAGCGAGCTTCAACCTCAACCAAGGTTGCTCTCTGAGCTAACTCCTGCCGCGAGAGTTCGTCACTCTGAGCCTTAAGCTGCTCAAACCGTGCAGTCTCTTCAAGACGCACTGGTTCAGCCTTGGATAAAAGAAGATTAGCCTTCCTGATCATCTCCTTGGCCTTTCCAATTTTATCTTCAGCGTCAAGAAGAGCACTGCTAGAAGCATCCATGGCATCCCCGAGCTCTACCTTCCTTGTCTCCAAGGATTTCAAGTCAGAAGAAATGGCCTTAGCGGCTTCCTGAGCGGCAAGATGAGCTTCATGCATCTGAGCGACAAGGTGCGCAAGCTGCTCATTAACTGAAGACTCCAGGTCTAAATGGCTAAGACGGCGCCATTCGTCTACATCCCTCTCAAGTTGGTCCACCAGAAGTTCCAATGCAGCGGCCTGGTCATCCCCTCCAAAGTCTCGGATACTCTCAATACTTCGAGAGAGGACCACCTTTAAAGCAGAGTATGAGGTAGTCGAGCCTTTCAAAATTAAAGCGATGGATTGCTTCAAGCCCTTATAAAAGCTATCGACTAGCTCAGCCACAAATTCATTTTCGACCTCAATCACTCCTGGCAGACGAGCAGCCTCCGAAGATTCCACCGACTTTATTGACACTACTGTGGAAGGAATAGTAGAAGCGCTGGCTGCAGCAACATGAGAGGTCGTCGGTGATCTCGGAGGAGTCTTCATTGAAACTAGTACACTAGCCACAACCGAGGTAGGACTAGTGACCATTTCCGAGAGAGCGGGCTCAACCACCAGTGTTGGGGAAGTAGGACTGGTAATCACCCTCAGCTCCGCACCTGGCAAGATAGGTGGCGCTGGCGAAACCGATGGCATCTCACTCACCGATATAGTTGAAAGTGAGATTGGTTCCGTGATTACCGTCCCCTCAATTTCAGTTCCTCTGGCTGGTTCAGGCTGATAAGAGGGCAGGTCGCCATACAAGGCATCCAACTCAGCAGCATCCGTCGCGGTCGAAGTGCTTACTTCACCCTTGGATCCCTCAGGAAGACGGGTGGGCTCTCTTGAAGTCGATGCACCTAGAGGCAGAACACCTGCAATAAGACTTTGTTTAGGCAGGGCATAACAAACGGCAAGAGTCAGAAGGACAAAACCATACCAAAAGATAATGTCGCCTCAATCGTCTTGGCGGCTACATCAGTCTCC
The DNA here is from genome assembly GCA_038442645.1 of Agave tequilana. NCBI lineage: Eukaryota > Viridiplantae > Streptophyta > Magnoliopsida > Asparagales > Asparagaceae > Agave > Agave tequilana. The sequence continues at coordinate 59,065 of JAVJIF010012908.1, forward strand.
ACGGGCTCCATTGGAAAATCTTTGGCGGAGTCAACACGAATGGTCGGCCCGCCTTCGCTTGCTGAACCCTCCGTGGTCCACCCAAAGGAGCTAAAAGCTTCGGAATTTCCTTTCGAAGTCCCAGCGCCCGAAGGACCAACATCAGCCGCATCATCTCCGGACTCTTCTGAGACGGCGAAATAGCCGGCCTCATCGCCCTCTTTATAAGCAAACAAGGGATCATAATGCTCCCCTTGTTCTCCGAAAGCTTCAGCTCTCGGCTTCTCACCGCTTCGGTGCCTGAATCACAAAGCAAATAATGAGCTATCCGGAACACATAAAAAGTATATTACAAGGACGAAGCTGATCTTACTCGGGTCCGGAGCGGCTTCGCCAGTAGTCGGTTTAGGAGCCGACAATTCAGTTGCTAAAGGGCAGTAGGAGGAAGCGCTGCAGATGGTTCGCCCTCTGCAACAACTGTAGGAGCGTGGCGACGGGGCTTCTTCACTACCCGCTTCCTACGAGATCCACCCTCCCGTTTTCGTTTGAAGTGGACGTCGGGATCTTCTTCCTCCACTTCTTCAACATCGGCATGTTCTACGGGGGCTGTCCCCGCCACGCCAGAAGCAGCTGCTGGAGTCTCAGCACCTGTGTCCGCTTCGAAGCGAGGACTTCCTGCATCCGAGGCTTCACTGTCATCAACAGCAATGAACTCCCCGAGGCCTGGGACGCGAACCCTTTTACCCTCGCCTTTCTCAGTGACCTTCCGCTTCAGCCGCTGAGAAATTAACTTCACACCAGAAGAATTAATAGAGAATCCGATGGGTGTGGAGTTTGAGGTCGTATACCACTGGCAGAAGCCCAGGGTCATCAGAAGTTTCAGAGTCCTTAGCGGCATGCACAGCCGCGCCTCGGTACAGCCTGCAATGAAGAACCGCCAGGCACGGGCTCCATCGATGAGGCTCCCCATGAAAGCCAGATTGCTGTTTGGATTGCCCACGTACAGTTGGTCATATCCAAACTGACGGACAAACCGACTTGGAACATAAGACTCCAAGTAGCAGGTGTCCCCGCTTCTATACAATAAATGTGAGGGCCGAATGCTGACCAGCCACTCAAAAATTTCCCGGCTCAATGACGTCTGCCCTTCCCCCACGTCCTTGAACTCTTCACCGTAGCCCGCATCCCGAATATAGGGGAAGCAGCGAAAAAGACTATAGACGTTATAGCAGCACAGTAACTTACGGACCGCAGCCACGTAAGTCTTCAGCCATGAACATCCCTCGAATCGGCGGAGAAGCGCCATTCGAACACCTTCTGGGAGGTCCTCTCTGGCTTCGATCATGGAGGGACAGTGAAGGGCAAACCACGCCATCAAATAAGTATACGGCAGACCTATTCTGGGGTTTGGTCCGTCGCAGGGCAAAACAGTCCCCTTTCTCCGCTTCGTCGTTGGTGGCCTACAGAAAGCCTCCGTCAATGCGCGAAGGCGTCTCTAAATACAGCACACCATGGTCGGAAGAAGTCCCAGAGAACGACCATAGACTAGACGAACGGCAGGCAACAAGACAGTCGGATGAATGACATCGCCCGATGAAGATGGCACCACGCATCTGTTCAACCAGACCGTCAAGAAACCAGCCAGAAGTGCCTTCCGGGATGTCGGCCGACGAGCCTGATGGTGGAAACTCCGAAGAATATCGCCTTTCTCATAGGGGCCATCATCTTCTTCAAAACTAGATCCCCTTGAGAATGCTTTTGCATCCGGCTAAAGATGTCTTCATCAGCAACTCCACAATGAGCCGCCTCAGGAGTATTTTCCATATCGGGAACAAATAATCTCCCCAGCTCTTTAAGCTGCATGAAGCTCCCTTACTGTTTCCATGCATACTGGAGCAAATGTACAAGTGGCACATCAACTCCCGGTAGGTCTCAAATAAGGCGGGCTCTTGCTTCTCCAGAAGTGCCAATTCCACCTCGCACGGGAAATATTCTTCGTATGGGAGAGATCCCAAAGGCAAAGCAGAGACTTCCCACATCTCGTGCAGAGCCATACCCAATTCGCCAACAGGGGTGAAGAAGGTCCCTGTAGCCGGGCAGTATAACTCGAAGATGGCGTAGAAGTTCGCTACGCTCATCTGAATGCCATAGCAGGTCGCCCTGACGGCCTCATAAAGATTCAGCCTCTCCAGATCCTCCTCGAAATGAGCAAGGACATATAGAGTCAAATCCCTCCACCATGCCTTCGGAGGGTGAATCCACCCTGGAGTCCTGAAATCAGTGGCTGGATAGTTGCCATGAACTTTAAAGAATTGATTGCCAAAGGTCTGTGCCACCGCAGGATTTTCTCCCACTGGGATGTCTAGCAATACATTCCCAGGGTGGAGACCCATTATGCAACGAGGAGGCCCCGTCCTTGTGTAACCGGGTGAGGGAAGTATCAATTTCCCTACGTGAACGGATTCAGTAGTCTGACTCACTTTCCACTGCATCTTCCGAACCCTCGTCATGCATTGGAAGAAGGACAAGGGAAAATGCCGCTTGTTAGACGGAAGATAGAACTTCTCACCATCTAATTGGAAAATCCACTGCCCCTCTCCGGCTAGCAGCTGGCGATCATGGTCTGGCGCCGCATCTCCGAACATGAAGCCGGGCTTCCGATAGATTCGTCGGTCAGAATCTTCAAGGGGAGCAGTAGTTAAGATGCTCCTCATGGTGCGTTGATCCCCACCATAAATAAGTGTATCCCGAGCAGGAGAGCTCCGTTCGCTGAACAGCGAAGCCTGCCCTTGGAATTGTAAGCTGACATTGCCATCTAGTCCCCTGGCTGTGCCGAAGAGACTGTTCAAAGTACAAGGAGTGTAGTACACTGTAAGAACAAAGAAAAACTATGATTAGTTCATCAGCCAAACAAAGGCTAAAACAAGAATCCAATTTTTGTTAAGATATAGCCTCGCTCTCCGAGTGAAGCTGGCCTAATGATAGCTTCGCCCCGAAGCTTAACTTCGCAGCTGCAGCGTAACTCCGCACTCCACACGAAGCCAGAAAGTAGGAAAATATCCAAGTGTTAGCTTCGCTCTGGAAGCTTAGCCTCGAACAACAGAATGCAACAAAGCCCCGGGGGCTAACTTCGTCAGAAGGGTATTATTGCCTAAAGACTATTTTAAGGGCACTAAGGTCATTTTCAGTTACATTCCAAAGGACAGCTTCGCATCCTGTCATTCAACAGGACGTGAACCGCCTAAGGGATAGCTTCGCCTGGAAGCTTGAAGAAGGGACTCTTCAACTCTACAATTCCCAGTCAAGAAATCAAGGGAAATTCAGGGAATCGAACTCCCTAAGATCACCAGATCATGATCGATCGTTCTGAGTTCATCAGAAGTTAGCCAAAAATCGGCTTTAAAAGAGAGATGAAAATCTCTGATCAAAAGGGAAAAATCCCTACCAGCAATCGGTCGTTCGATAACCGGAGGAGGAGAAGGACCGTCCGTCGTAGAGGTTGTGACCTCTTTTCCTGCTCGTCTCTTGGGAGCCATTGAAGAACTGAAAAGGTTCTTGGATTCTTGAACGAAGAAGAAGAAGAAGAAAAGAGTCAAGTACTCTGAAAAATTCAAATAGAAGTGTCTTCTCTTTCTCAGCCCGATCGGGCTTTTATAGGCTGATGATCGCCTGAAACGCCGCCTCGAAAAGAGCACAGGCTATTGTTTCAAATTAATTTGAAACGGCGCCTAAAGTGCCTTCCCGAGAAGCGCTGATTCAGCCCTGCTAAGGGCTAACTCCGCCACAAGTCAAGTGTTGACTTAGCGCGACGTATCGATAACTTCGCCAAAAAGCATGCCTTAGCTCCGCTAAAAGCACAGTCCGAGCTTCGCAGATAATTCATGCTAGCTTTGCTGGAAGCTCGTTCCTGATTCAGAAAGGATTCTGTCTTTAACTTCGCGTAAAGTCTAGCTCCGCCAGCCTAATTCAAAGTGAAGGCAAAGCAAATCAGATAAGCAGAAAATAAGCTTTCATTGATTTAAAAGGGAAGGTACATTGATACTACTACATCAAGGTTGTGTTTCATACAACAGAATCATTTGCTCAAAAGGCATATAAGTGGTCCTATCTACTTCCAAGTCAAACCAACTGGACACGAAAGGCCTTCCTCCTGCACAAGGCCGTAATCCTTCGCATAATGGCAGATGGTGCCACCAGGAAGTTGAACCTTCCGTAATCAAAATTGGCGAAGGACCGATTGACACCAGAAGGCTAGATCTTCTTTGATGAAAATTGGTAATGGAGGATCCGAGACCTTACAGGTAACGTCCGCTTTCCCGAAGTGGATCATCTCGGATAAGCGACTACCAGCCTCGCCTCGAAGTGGATCATCTCGGATAAGCGACTGCCAACCTCTTCTGAGAACACACATCAGCTGCCCCATTTTGTTCCTCCTGCTTAGGATTAAAGTTTCAACCGGAAAAGCAAGAGGCAACTTCTTGGTCTCTTTCATCAAGTCGAAAGATTGGCAAACATAGCTCACTGCAATGTAAACTGAAACAAGTTAGCAGTAAGTCAAAGGAAAAGCTGCCAAGAAATGCTAAGTCAAATTCTTTGGGGCGAAGCAATTTATATCCGATTCAGTTAAGGATTGATTTCAGTTAAAGCAGAGGATAGCCTCACTTGCACAATGATGATGGGCTAGCTCAGCATAAGCCAAGTCCTAGCCTCGCCTATATAGCTAAGCCAGACTGATCCTGAGGGACGCAGTCTTAGCCCCACATATACGGCAAGACTGGCTCGACCTTGAAGAGACTAAGTCCCAAATTTTTGCCTAAATGGCGAACTTAACACACATGCAATGATCTTTCTTTGATCAAGTCAAAATGATAGCTTCGCTGGGAAGCTGGGCTGAAACCCTTCTCTGCAGATCAATCAATTGCAAAATGAAGAACAAGGGAAATCAATCCCTGAGGCAGCTGTTAAAGCTAAATTAAGGGAGATAAACTCCCTAAAGTCATTTGTCCATTGGTAAAGTCTCTGGATGACCGAGACTTATCGGTCCTTGGCCGGGTAATGACCAGAGTGGACATCCCCACTAGTTCAGAGATCTGAGTATCTCTCTCTAATAACCAAGAGAAGAGAAGAGCAGACCACTTCTCTTCAGAGGACCTCAGGTGTCCTATTTATAGGCCTCATGGCCTGAGCGCTGCCGCTTCAAGCATGGAAGCGCGAGCGGATTTAAGGCATTTATTGAGCCTTGAAAAAGGGAACGGTTTCCCTCGAAACCGTGCAAGGAAGAAATGATCTCCCTCATTAAGGCATTTATTAAGCCTTGAGAAAGGGAATATTCTCCCTCGGAAGCGCACAAAGAAGGAATGATCTCCCTCGATTAATGCAAGAGAAGTTATTATAACCTCAAAAAAGGAGCAATCATTCTCGTAACTGGCCGAAAGCAGTTGGCCTCGGGAAAGGAACAGCATTCCAAAGCGAACTTATTCCGGAAGCTCGGACGCGGAGCTACCCAGATGCGAAGCCACCCCGACGTGAAGCTACCAGACGCGAAGCTAACCAGAGTCGCGAATCTACACGATTCTTCGGCGAATCTATCCTAAAGCAGGATTGAAAGCGAAGATGAACTCAACCACCATGGCGACGTTCGTACTTCACATACCACCGATCAAAGCAATTCAAAGTATTTCGAAGTCTGAGCCATTGCAGACTTTCAAAAACTTTGAAGGGGGTCTTGTTGACACTTTAAAAAAGACAAGATTCTGACTGGCCTGAACAATGTCTAAACTTGTTGACATTTACAAAAGACAAGTGAAAGATAGGCTGATTGGTCCGAACAATGTCTAAACTTGTTGACATTTACAAAAGACAAGCGATAGACAAGCTGACGACCGGTTCTGTACTTGTTGACATTTACAAAAGACAAGTGACAGATAAGCTGACGACCAGTTTTCACCCATCTCCGAGGGACAAGGAAGCAACTTGGACTCTACTAATCCAGTGAAGCAGACAGTAAGCCCAGATTGTCTCTAAACAGACCTCAGCAGGTCTAAGATGCTAACACTTAGCATCACATGAGCCCAAAGGGACAGCCTCGCTTGAGAGGCTAAGATCATCCAACTTTGCCTTGAAGCCATTCACAGCTCCGTCAGGAAGCTAACTTATATCTTCGCCTGAAGTGCTCAGTTAACTTCGCAGAGAGAGTTAGCTTTGCTTGAAGCCACACGCAACCGCGTAGAAGGATATTCGGTAGCTTCGCCACAGACGTTATCTAGCTCCGCTGAAGAGCTGTCTTCTGACTTCGCCACATGCGCCTTCCAGCTCCGCTGTGAGCTCGACGCGGACAGCTCCGCTGCGGGTCTGCTATGGTCAACTTTGACCAATTAAATCTCTAGATAAGATCAAATCTAATCAGGATTGAGATCAAATCCAATCAAGATCAAATCTGAGATCAAATTTGGCAGTTGATTGCCATAATCTCTTGACTCTCCTAAAACGAGTAAGAGGATCAAGGGAGATCTTCCAACTATATGAAAAGGATCAAAACAGATCAAGAGGATCAACCGACCTGCTATTTCTAGCCTCGCAGAAGCTGATTCTAGCCTCGCAGCAAGGATACTTTTCAGATTTAAACAGATTTGATTCAATCTGTTTCTATATTTTCAAGGGACAATTATACCCTTGCTCTCCCTATAAATAGCCCACCAGGGGCACAAGGAAAAAGGACTACTTTACGGGAAGAGACCACGCACGGACCTCCAGAAGAAGAGACGCACGAGGCGCGCAGAGAGAGAGGCTAAACAGAGAGCTATTCTCTTGCTTCCAAGAATTCAGAGACTTTAGAGAACTGCTTCTCTAATCAGGGTGCTGATACCCTAATACCTTCCTTCCTCTCAAGGAATCTCCGGAACCAGGCGAGAAGGAATTCCTAAGTGAAGGTGATTTTGAGAAGTAACAAGAGGGTTCTACCAACCTTCCGTTCTCCGATTCCCCGAACCAGGCGAGAAGGGAATCTCATCGCTCGCATCGTCAAAGGGACAAAGTGGTCGCGCACTGACCAGACTCTTATCGGCACACTTCTCCAGAATCTCCGAGGAGATCTACTTGTAATCTTTTTTAGAATACTTGTAATTTAGCTCCTCGACCCTTTTTTGTAAGTTTCCCCCTTTACAAATCAATGGAAAACAAGCGCTTTAAGTGTGTGGATCCCTACATTCTGTTGCCCAATATTCTTCAGTTAGATTTGCAGTTTGGCTTTGAAATCTTCAGTATATTTGCACCAATCCTCATTTATGGATTAAATCATTTTAAATCCGAATTAAATGGGCTTTTGAGCTCATTTCTTCTCCTTCTCTATTAGTAAAAATCTGCACACCATTAAATAAAAAAAGTTAAATTAGTAGAGTTTATTAAAAATAAATGTGGGCATGTAATAGTAATTATGCAAAATATGTGTACAATCATACTCCACACCTATATTTTGCTCGTCCTCGGCAAAACTAGAAAACAAAACCTAAGAGTTTATTAGACCACTTTCATAGGTCACACGACTGCACTGAGCATGTGCAACAAGCCTTTAAACCTTTCAGTTACCCTAAAGGAGTTATAATCTCCTGAGAGTTTTCAGTGAATTACACCCACAAAATTCATATAAGAAAGAAAAGCAAAGTGTTAATATTTTGAAAAATATATTTTGAAAGAGAAAAAATATTTGAAGTATTCTTGTAAAAATCAAGTAACTTATAAGTCTTAGGATCGCCAAACTATTCATTCCTAAACTTAGTCTTTATTCAAAAACTTATTATCAATCAAGGTGAGGATTCAAATTGTATTCTATTCTAGTTATGTAAAGCAAACCCCATCTCTGTGACTAGGGTGAAGAATGTGCACATCTCCAGGTTGTAACACTCCAGCATGGCGAAGAAGTGATGATTGCTCTACAGGATGCCATACTGGACAGCCTATTATTTTACCCTAAGTCATATGCACCTTCGTGGTCATGAATATTTGACTCAGGATTTTTCAACTCCAACTCTTATGCCTTATTTTACATATTATGGTGATAATATCTCTTAGTTCTATTAGGCTTTCTAATTCGCTCATGTAGCGAGCCTTTAGTCGGTGACTTTTAAACCAGATGGTACCGGGTGAGAAAACACCCCTTGGACTTAAGAACTCAAGCAAATAAGGACACAAAACTAAGAGTTTTAATTGGAACCACTTTCGGGTTGAATACTTATGCTTTTCTGAGGCACAAATACTCAGCTTAATCAGTGAATTATATATGTGTGTGTGTATAGATAGATAGATATATATATTTTTAAGACATAAGAATCTTTATTTTTGAATCCAAAGAGTGTAAGTGTATAAAAGTGCATATCTTATCGAGGTAAAAATCAAGGCCAAATTACTTTTTAAATCTTCTTCTTAACTTAAAAATCAAACAAATACTCTTATTTGATCAAGTATTAAGAAATCCTAATTAAGATTCCCCTATTCCTTAAAAGTAACTTAATTTCCTATAAAAAAATAGGTCAAAATATTGTTTCACTTTTCAAAAAAATTTAAAAAGAAGGAATATATATATATATATATATATATATATATATATATATATATATATATATATATATATATCCACACACACACACACACACACAAAAGGAAGGAAAAAAACCTATATTAGTGAAACCCCTCCCCCACACTTATCTCATGCAATGTATGAATGAATGCATATATGCATGAGAAACTAGAAAAGGAAGGAAAATGTTACCTTAAGGTGACAGTATCGGTGGTGGTCTGATTGGTGCAAGTGTTGCTACCCAATCTAGTGAATTTGGTGTTCAAAGGAACCCAACTTTGACCTCTAAACCATTGACTCTGTTATATAACCCCAAATTGAATAGGATCATGCAAGATTCTATCATGATACTCATCCCGGTTAAATACAAATTTTGAAAAATCGTCTCGGAATCATAATGTTCAACATCGTGGTCCAACAATGGAAAGTGACTCAATGGAATGATTAATTTGGCTCAAGAATGAAAGGAATGGGAGCCAATAGTAACTCGGGAATATGATTCAAATCGAGTTTAGGTTCGAGAGTCAGGTTTGGTTCAAGAATTCGGTCCAAATCAAAGAATTGAAGTTCACATTCATAACCTAGCAATGAAATGTGGCTTTGCAAGATCGGTGATTCAAGTTCAAGATTTATAGGTACGGAAATCAATATTGGCTCAGGAATGTGGTTCAAATTGGGTAAAGATACTGAGTCAACAAAGATTCAAAAATGAGAACTGATTCACAAAGTTGGCAATCGGGGTCACATTCACATTCAAGTTCAATTTTATTGAAGTGAAAACTTATCAATTTGTCAAGGATTTGGGATTGGTTAAGTTCAAGATGTTGTGGTGAAATTTAATGTTGATTTACACAACAACATGACTCTTATGCCAGATCAAGGGTTAAATATCAGGATTGGTCAAATTTTGATATGATAGAGTTTTCTCTTTTCTATAAGTGTTAATCAATAGACTATTTTGTGCTTCTAACCTATTGATAGACTATGTAAAATCATTTTGGGACTGGATCATTTCTTCTATACTATTTTCTAAGTCAATAGATTCTTCTTGTTGTGGTGAGACTTGAAAAATGGAGTAATGATGTTAGATTTGAAATTTTTGTGGGAGTATTGAGTCTGTCATATTTTGGAATTATTATTCGGACTCTTGCAAGGCTTTCAGACTCTTTTATAACTCTGTTTTTTATTCAAGTGGTTATTCTAAAAAAGGAGAATATGAAGCTAAATATTGGAAGAATGGTTTATAATATGACTGGGGGATGTGTATTGATCATACATTGATATTACATTATTTATTAGTACAATCCTACACTTATCTTATAATAAACTCTACTAATTAAATTGTCTTAATGTTTAATTTATGCAGGTGATGATTAATAGAGAAAGAGAGGATAATCACAAATATACTCCAACTAAATTAGATTTATTTAGATTTATTATCCTAACTTGAGAAATCAACGAAGATAATCCCAGATCTAGAAGTTTAGAGGCAAATCTTATTAGGAAACATGAGATATCTAAACGAGGCAATCCACGCATCTCAAGATCTGGCACGATTCTGAGGCTCAGTTGAGACAGTTGGGAGAGTACTTGCTTCCCCTATCTTCATACACTTCTCTCTGTCCATTTCTCATATAAATACTGCACATTCTGAAGGCAAACGAGCACCACTTCAGCAGAGAGCTAGGATTAGGATTTTGCTCTAGTTCAGCTTAGGATTTTTCTTTTATTTTTAATGTAATTTTATGTTTTTTTTATAACTTAGATTAGAGAGTTTCATGAGTAAAAGAGAGAGTTGTATTGAGAGTGACAGTCAATATAATTTTCTTCCTTTTCTTCATTGTTACTCAATTTAATCGATCGTTGCTTTTATGTAATTATTTTTCTTATTTTTGCTTTACTTTACTCTGAGGTGAATTGTAATCCAAATGAATCCAATAGCCTTGAATATGTCTTTCCCTTACAAGTGCCACGGATGGCTTATGGTGATGGATATCTATTTCTAAACGTGTAATAGTTTTGTATCATTTCATGCTTGCACTTTTATTTAATGATATAATATAGACTAATTGAGGAAGATGAGAAATACACTTAGAGGGGGTGAATAAGTATAGTGCTAATCTAATGACTAATAATATGGAATTAAAACTTTTACACTACAACACAAAGTATAACTACGAGTGAGTCGGAATTTCTCGTGAAGGGCTTTGCAACTTCTCCTCACGATTCCTCTACATTATGAGTTGAAGGGCTTTAATAGCTTTCTTGGTTGAATACTAGTATGAGCACACAAACAATATCTAACATGTATGAATTGAACAAGAATGCAATGCAAGATATAAATAGAGAGTTGAGCGAGAAAGATCCAAACGTAAACACCAAGATATGTTTCGAGTTTCGAACCGCTGCTCCACGTCCCCGCCTTCACACAGAAGGATTTCAACTATCCACTAAGGATCTTCCACAAAGGGACCTCCATCGAAAAATTACAACAATACAAACAAGGAGTATACAAGTCCAACTCTTAAACCTCTACACAAAAAGATAGATACAAATCCAAACACAAAGTAAAAAAAAGTTTACAACTTACTGATCCAATGATCACAAACAAGAACTTAGTGATCACAAAAGACCATAAACAAAATCTCTCACAATACAATATCCTAGAGGATATATTTTGAATTGATAGCTCAAATATGTGAGTGCACAAAGTATTTGGAAAAGAAAACACAAAGAAAACTCTTGGGAAACTCTTGAAATGATAGAGAAATGAAAACTAGAAACTAGATTTCCTAAAACTTATTTTTCTTTGATTTTTTTTCAAAACTTTGAAACAAAAAACGATATAGATTTGAAGCTCAAAATTTTGTTTCAAAACTCCTTCGAAATGGGCAAGAAAGCACAAGAAAAATGGTAAAATTTCTCTTGTAAACTGATGGTGAAAATCAGTCCTAAAAACCCCTTTTTATAGCCTCTTCAAAGCTAACCGTTGGGGCTCAGAACTAGGCCAGATTGGCCTGTCAGTCGACCGCCCAGTCGACCGGCCAACAGTCAGATTTCTGACCATTGGATTCCAGTCGACCGCCCCCAAGCCAGGCTCTGTCGGTCGGCCGGTCTGTCGGTCGACCGCGACCCATCAGAGACAAACTGTCCCTCAATCGGTCGACCGACCCGGTCATTGCTATGGGCTCATGCACATTATGCACATCAATTGATCGCCCGATCGACCGAACCATGCTTCGGTCGACCGGTTGGTCGGCCGTAAGCAACCCAAACCCAACATTTAAGGGTTTAAACTCTAGTTCCAAAAACCCATAAAATTCTATTAAATCTCAATAAATTTCACAAAAATAAGTTTAGATAAATACTTTGAATTTCAAATATGTGTGATCAAAAATCAACACATATTACAAACGTGTGAAGTATTTTTGAGACATAGAAATTAAAGCTTAAAATAAAAATCTGTATTTTCTAAAATTCAAACTTTGAAATGAAAATCTGATCTCTCTAAAACTTGTATAGATACAAAAACAAGTTATTGAAACACATTTGAAGAATGATCTGCATGGATAGAATCCAATACACATAGTAGATGAATATAGACTTGTTTTTGACAATATATTCTAAAATAAGTTTTGATAAAAACAAAAATTAAACATATGAACTAGATATATCAAAATAAGTTATCTAAGTATGTGAAGCATAAATTCATATGGATGAAATCCAATATACATATAAACCATGTAAACATTTTTGATGAAATCTATTCATGAAAACAAAGGATGTATACTTGAAGATCTGAAACTTAAAACATATACATGTTAAATCGAAATACAAATTTAAAACTTGTTTCTATGATTTTTGTGTAAACCAAGTAAACTTAAACTTTTGAAACTAAAACCGGTTAAACCGAAAACCAAAATATAAATCTTGTGTGTGTATACTTGAGCAATTCAAAACTATTCTATCCTTACACAAGATCTAAACTAAACAAACATAGATACAAGTGTTCTTCTCGATCTTCTTCTCCAAGACAACTCGATCCAAACACGATCCAAAGAGCTTGACTCCATCTTGAGTACTTGATGCGATCTTGATGCGCGAGCTCTTGAATCAACACGTGATAGCTTCGAAGCTTGACTTCGAGTCCATTGTAGAAGCTAAACACCAATAATGATCTTGAGCTACATCTGAAACTTAATAAACATAAGATCATTAGTACTATAATTTCATAAGTTAGTCATCATCAAAACTAGGGTGAAAGGGCTTTGGGCCAATAATCTCCCCCTTTTTGATGATGACAAAACTTATGAGATTATATATTCATGGATTAAAGATAAGCTTCATAGAAGCTCCCCCTTATCTCATGCATAGCAAAAAAAACAAATAAGTATTCAATGTAAACACATGATGATACCAATCATAACAACCATATAGATATACAATGTTAGCTCTACGTACCAATTATATACAAGGGATATATATTCATGGCAAACTCTAGATACCAAATGAATATGCAATATAAATACTAGATGTCAAATGATAAAGAATATTTATTTAATGTAATTGCTAATTAGATACCGAATAAAAGTATATTATACAATCGCTAGTTAGATACCAATATATCAAAATAAAAACATGATATCAAAAACTAGATATCAAAACAAAACAAATTATATGCATAAAACTAAAAACATGCATATATAAACTAATCTTTCTCCCCTTTTTTGTTAATCATCAACAAAGGGGCAAAAGACCAATTGATAACATATACCAATTAAAAATTAAAAATGAAAAATATTTTGATACCAAAAAAAATATACCAAATGAAAAACAACATGGATATCATATAAACTATACAATTGAAAAAAAATATGGATCGCATAAAAGTTATATCAACTGAAAATAGATAATCCATAAAATCAATCTTTTTTTTAAATTCCAAACTATTTTGTAATATAGATATTAATTGTAAACAATTGATACCAATATGGAAAATATAAGCATTTTCTAAACAAAATATTTTTCTCAAAACAAGTGAGAGTAAGATACCGTTTGAAAATAAAATCAAGAATTTTCTCCCCTTTTTTGAAATACCAACAAAAATAATGCATAAGCTTGTAAAAGATACCTATTAACATTTAAAACTAAATCAAGCTTAGCATAAAATAGCTTATGCTATAAAAATATATATATAAAAACTTTGTTAATCTAGCATAAAAAATCATATATATGTATGTATGATCAGAGCAATTGAGATATGATACTAATTGAGATATGATGCAAACATATATAAGAAACATGAGTATACAAAAATGAAATATCATTGAAATCATGTATAACTCATATCATCCACCCTACTATGCACATGTTTAAAAGAATTCATTAAGAGCATACAAGGTATGGTCGCCCAACCAACCGCTCTTGTAGGGTAGAGTTTCAAAAATAATATTTTGAAAATAATTTTAGCATAGATTGAAAACTCTACTAGTTGAAGAATAAAGACTAGTTTAAAAGTAATTTTGAAAACTAGTACGAAATCCTTCAAGGAAGGAATAAAACACATATATCCATGAAAACATGCTAACTACACAAAAATTGACACTCAAAGAAATATAAAGCACATATGAGCTCATGAAATTAACATCATGAGTAAACCCAAAATATAGAGTGCACAAATAAACATAATAATGGAGATAAAACAATGAAGCTCAATCAAACCAAAACACATGAAATTCCTATTTCATAAATATGAAACCATAAATCATGAAAAAAAATCTATTTTTATCAAAAATTAATCAAACTTCAAGGCATATGCATGTTCTGTCAAAACTAAAATATACATATTTATTCCAAATATGAATTGAGTATACAATGGAGTGCAAGGCATATAATGCAAGTGACTCAAGGATACAACATGTATAACAAGTAGTTTTGATCAAAATTTACATATACATGAAGTTAAGAATATTTTCATGAAAACATGTACACGTGTGATGTAAAAATAAATAGAGGAGTACAAGTATAGATGTAAGAATCATCAAAATTAGGCTATACAAATACATATAATGAGTACACATGAACAATAAAGCATTTAAACATAAGAATCAAGTGTAGCTCACTAATTGTACAAGTATAAATACAAGTTTTAATAAAAATTGCATCTAAATATGTAATCAGAATATGATATGCACAAAAAATCAAAACATGATAAACAAATATGATCATTAGTATAAATACAAGTATTATTAGCACTAGGATATACACAATAGCTAAACAATAATGAGAACACAAAAATATAATTTCATATAAATATAGGTGTATCTCAAAGACTATATATGTATATCACAAGTCTAATAAATATTGCATTTATTCTAATGAGCATGAAAACTAAGATATGATAAAAATATCAATTTTAAAAGCATATAAACATAAATATAACCTAAAAAATAGAGATTGTTATCAAACTGACGAACTGGTCTCTATGTCTCCAAAACAGAGTGGTCCTCCCATCAAAGCATCATGTATAGCGATGCATCCGATGTAGTGTTCATTTCAAACGCATCCACCACCAAAGCACCAATACTCTCACGTCTTGTGAGAGCCCATACCTACATCAATTGAAATAGTAATGTATTTTGGTACCCAAAATTTCTTGGGTCCATGGGGGTTAGTACCATTCCTAACACCATTTCTAACCCAAACATGTTTACTTGTAAAATTTAAAGCATGTATTCTATCATAACAAAATTTTGCAAGGTGGACCTTACGACCACAATGTGTACAAGTGTACACTCTAGCAATATAGTGTCATGTGTGTGAGCATGATGAGCATGTGTATGCCGTAGAGGGTGTGCTTGCAAATGTGGAGCACGTTTCTTACGAAATATGGATTCCAATCTCTTGTGGTTCATGGCACATTGGCTCAAAGTGGAGCCCAAACAATCAACACTCTTCTTCAAAGCACAAATATCATTATCAATGGAAGAAGAAGTGGGGCAAGCAATAGAAACAGAATTCTTATCACAAGATGATGCAATAGAAACATAACAAGAATGGGACTCAAAATCAATTTTCAAAGAAATATTTTCTTTTGAAATACAATTTAACTCTTTTGAATTCAAAGCAATTTTGTTTTTCAATAAATTATTTTCCTTTAAAACAAAATCAAGTCTAGAAGACAAAATATTATTTTTCTTCAAAACAACATCAAAATTATTTTTGTTCTTTAAAATCTCATTTTCTTTTAAAATAAGATCAAGTAGGGTTTTCAAGGAATCACTTTCACTTGAAACCTCAACCTTCTCTTTCAAATCCAAATCGAGTTTTGAAAATAACAATTTATTTTCATTCTTTAAATCCAAACTCTTCTTTTTCAGAAGTTTCTATTTAGAAAGCAAGTTTTCACAAAACTCAGAAAGCTCTTCATTTAAAGCATGTGC
The DNA here is from genome assembly GCA_038442645.1 of Agave tequilana. Taxonomy (NCBI): domain Eukaryota; kingdom Viridiplantae; phylum Streptophyta; class Magnoliopsida; order Asparagales; family Asparagaceae; genus Agave; species Agave tequilana. The sequence goes on from JAVJIF010012908.1 coordinate 75,058, forward strand.
ATTCATACTATAACAATCATTAAAAAAGCTAGCACAATCATCTAGATGAGTGTTCGAAGTTACCTAAAGAGAGTCATTCCCTTGGACTATATAGCATGCTTCATCGGACTAATCTACTAAGGATTCTCTCTCCACATTGTTTGAAGTTTGTTCCTTAAGAGAGGTCAAAGTGTTCCACACTACAAAAGTAGAATCACAATGAGAAATAATAGATAAATATTCTTTACTAAGTGTTTGTCTAAGTGCATGCAATGCTTATGTATTAGCATCTAAGTACTTGCCATTATCAACATATGATTTCTTGATAGTGACAAGGAAACATGCAATCCTAGGGCTTTGAGGTAAGCACTCATCTTATAATTCCACATGTCAATGTTAGAGACATCAAACATGGGTGGTGCCAGATAATCCATGAGTGTAAACTAATATGTGTGCAAAGCAAATATATAGATTAGTAAAAAAGGATCACACTCCTAGGTGGTTAAACCGAATATCAGGAGCGCTTGCTCTGATCCAATTAAAAAAAATACACCTAGAGGGGGGTAAATAGGTGTTGTACTAATCTAATGATAAATAATACGGAATTAAAACTTTTACACTAACACAGAAAGTATAATCAAGAGTGAGTCTGAATCCCCGTGAAGGGCTCTGGAACTTCTCACGATTCCTCTAAATTATAAGTTGAGGTGCTTCAATAGCTCTCTTGGTTGAATACTAGTGTGAGCACATAAACAATATCTAGCATGTATGAATTGAACAATGAATGCAATACAAGATATAAATAGAGAGTTGAGAGAGAAAGATCCAAATACAAATACTAAGATATATTTCGAGGTTCGAGCCACTGCTCTGCGTTCCCGCCTTCACATAGAAGGATTTCAACTATCCACTAAGAATCTTCCACAAAAGGACCTCCACCGAGGAATTATAACAATACAAATAAGGAGTACACAACTCCAACTCTCACAGCTCTACACAAGAGTGTAGGCACAAAGCCAAGCACAAAGCAAAAAAAGTTTACAACTTAGTGATCCAATGATCAAATAAGAACTTAGTGATCACAAAAGACCACAAATAAAATCTCTCACAATACAAGATCGTAGAGGATATATTTTGAATTAATAGATCAAGTATGTGAGCGACAAAGTATTTGAAAAAGAAAACACAAAGGAAACTCTTAGGAAAACTCTTGAAATGATGGAGAAATGAAAACTAGAAACTAGATTTGTAACGCCCCGATCCTATAGATACGGAGACGTTATGGCGACGCATATACGCGAGGTAAAATACCCCTCGTATACACGCTAAGCCTAAATTGTAACCTGAACAAGATATAAATCGGAAGCATAATGATCAATGAACACTGCAATAATACATATAGTGACAATTCTAAGGATAGCAGATAAATGATGGCAAGAACATGGCAGCTGAAAGCAATAAATGCAGAATCAGGAAATGACAGAATATAAAGAGGTGAAATACCAGAAATAGAAGAAAGAGCGTCCAGTCCCTCGCAAGACGAACAGTCTCGTCGAACACCTGCACATTAGAAACAATCGTCCAATAGCTGGACGTGCAAATCCAGGGTCGTCAGAACGTGACCATAATGAGTGTGAGTGTAAAGGGGAAACAGCTCGTGCAGAAGAAACCATGTGCATATATAATAGTAAGAAATAACTGCAGGTAGAAAGACTAAATAACAGATAAATAACAGAACTGTAATAAACATGATAACAACACGAAAAAGATAGGCAACAACTGATCAATAGTAAGCAAGCAACTGATGTCACAATAGGTAACCTATCACATGTCACTAGGCTGGTATCCAAGTCTGGTCCTAGTTATAATAATCTGGTCCTGGTTACAATCATATATCTGTCACAGTGATATATATGTACAATCAGATAATTACAGTCAGTCACAATGCATTAACATTTCATCATCATTTATTATGTCAGCGAACACCAATTGTCACATGCAGTAGACGCATCCCATACTACGCCTACCGCACGTGTCAATCAAGGTCCTAAGTTATTGAAATTAGTGGAAGAGACTTTGTCCATGCTTTAGGTGGGTTCCGTACATACCCGGAACCACGGCCCATCACCTGGCGCTGAATCAGGTCCTACCGCTAGGTAGTCAATAACAATAACAATGTGTCAATACAATGACAATATGGACAATACGGGATGTCAGTCATCCCCCGGAACCCTGCAGTGGAACCGTATCTCGGCTGCGCAATCTGTATCCTAGGTCCACCCAAAATACAGACGTTGTCTCCTCCATCAATTTCCCCAATCCCAGTGTAAGTTGTCAATTTACATTATCATATATAACAATCAATATCCATGTTATTTTGATTACTGGGACGATACAGTAACAGTAACAATATCAATGTAACAATAGCAATGTGAACAATATTACCGTGTAAACGGTAGAACAATATAACAATGAAAGTGTTACGGTCCAACAATATTTTCCCAGTAACTTTCAATAACATGAATCCATACAACAACATAACTAGATAATACTCAATAGTCAGTCTCATCTAGAACCGGTCAATATCTCATATACCTGTACTGCATATAACAATAGCTGATCTCAATAGTCATCATGAACCATAGCCTCAATAATCATCCTGACCGTCAAATATCAATCCAGGTCAAAGTAATCTGGTACAGTAACCCACAAGTTAAATGAATCAACAACCAGATCTCTTATCATGCCAATCTACTCTAATCCTCGAGTCACCAATAACAGAGATCAAATAGAAAAGCTATCAAACTCTGAATATAATATCACCGATATCGATGGATTAACTCTCACAATAATTCTATCCCCTATTACTGAGTAACATCAATAAATAGCAGTCTATTGGTATCCTCAAGATCAACTAGTATAACAGACACCAAGATCACAAGTAAGGAATGGAAATGTCCTCAAAGAACTACAATCTAAAATAGTTCACTTATAAGTCAATGCTAACAACTCATCCATATTCTATAATCCAATCAGTTAATTTATCTTGGAACTCTAGCTTCTAATAATCCGAGTCATTACCACCAACTCATGATTCCAATAGTCACATGATCATTAACTATCAATTCATGTCAAGCAATCTAACACAATAACTGTCGTTCCAATATATATCAATAATCATAGTTTAGTTCTCACCCTCTATCATTCTAATCTGATTCCCAAGTCTTCACAACCACCACTCCTATTAAGATCAAACATAATATTCCAACACTCGGCAACATAACTGATACATGCATCTAAGATCTATCAAGTCAAGACAACACAACTAATATCTATTCCTCAAAATCATGTTCATCCAACTATATCCAATAACATAGGTCAAGGTAAGGTCCACAATCCAATAAAGAAGTCAACCACAGCAATCAGACTAAGTTAGTCGACTAGAGGTTAAATGCAAGTCGACTAGGGGTTACCAGTCGACTACAGCAGGTGGTGTAGTCGACTAGGGAAGGCTCCAGCAAATAACAGGAAGTCCATCATTCTAAAGGGGGTATAGTCGACTATAGGGTAAGGTGTAGTCGACTACTATCCACTATTAGTCGACTACTAAATATATCAAGTCGACAGCAGAGGGATACAGAGAATCAACATAACCTGGAAGTTATACCAGTCGACTAGGTCTCTGGGGTTAGTCGACTAACAGGGATGTTAGTCGACTATAAACATGGGCAAGTCGACTAATCTCTCCGCCAGAACAGATAACAAGGATTACTAAAGTCTGATCTCTCATACGATTAAATGTATACATCTCCTCTCTTCTTCCCATCTTCTCTCCAATACACATAAGGGCTCCATCATGTAAAGTCTACACAACTAATCTAGATACTCATAGGATAAACATGAGGGTTCTAACATCATATATATATGTGCATCTCCTATTCTATGCATTCATCATGTAAAATAAAGGAAATGACAAATCCACTACCATACTTAAAGTTCTCCACACTCATAACAATATAACACATTAAATGATCCATCACATACATAAAAACATTTACAATTACTCCAAATTAAAGAATGAGAGAGAGAGAGGAGAAACACTCACCTTGGGGAATCTGCGCGTTACCGGGCGAGTCGCCGTACGGTCGCCGTGGCGCTGCTCTTCGCTGTCGGACTACATAGGATGGTAGCCAGGGTCCTGGGGAAGACCTGGCTGCAATCTGGAGGTCTCGCGCTCGCCGGAAGGGCCTGGAATCGCCGCTCGCCCGCTGCTTGTGCTGCTGGTCTGAATCTGGATCTGCTGTGCGCGTCGCCGGGCGAGTCGCTGCCATGGTCGCTGTGGTGCGGTTCCTCGCCAACGGACTGCATGGGGGGTGGCCAGACACTGGAGAAGGTCACCGTGCTGGTCTCCGGTGACGGGCTGGCGTGGATCGGGAGAACTCGCCGCTCGCTCGCTGCTGGAGGAGCAGATCTGCTGCTGTCCAGATCTGTTGTGCCTGCTGTTGGATCTGTGGCGCAGATCTGGACAGGGGGCCTGTTGGCTGGATCCACAGCATGGAGAAGAGGGAGGTCGTCCTGCAGGGAGGACACGGCATGGCTGTTGGCTGTCGCTGCCCACCGGAGAGGAGGGAATCCGATCTGTGCGTTGGAGGATGCACACGGCCTGTCAACAAGGGAGGGGGAAAACAAGGGGCGGCTGTGGGTGATCCACGGGAGGAGCTGCTGTTGTTTGACAGCGGCGTGCTGTTGAAGGGTGCGCCATGGAGGGGTGCTTGCCGGAGAGGGCTGCTGGTTGGGTGCTCTGGTGGGGATCTGCGGCAGCAAGGAGGGAGAGAGAGAGAGAGTGCGGCTGCTATTGTGGGGGAGAAACAATTAGGTTTAGGTTTAGGGTTAGGAAATAAAAGAGAGATTATATATGGTGTTAGTTAATGGGTTTCGGGTCTAATTGTGAAATAGGGTAATGACATGGGATCCAATAGGTTAATGTTGGGTATTGGATTAGGAACGGGTCATGGGTTATGGAATCCAAACGGGTAACGGATAAATAGGATGAGAGGTTAACAATGAGGACCCACCACCACCACCATGATTAGTACAAATGCCAATATTAAATTAAATGCCCAAAATAATAGAACACTAATAATAAATAATGATACACTAAAATAGAATCAACAATAATTAATAATGGAAGAATAATTTGTCATATATTATCCAAAATAATTTTGCATATTCAACAATTATAATCACAGGAGAAGAAATTAACTTGATAAATAAAATAATCGATAGATCAAAATCAATACTTGTGAAATTTTAAAATACAGTATTATTAGATTAGGGGTATTACAAGATTTCTCAAATCTTGTTTTTCTTTGACTTTTTCAAAACTTTGAAACAAAATAAAGATATCGATTTAAAGCTCAAAAATTTGTTTTAGAACTCTTTAGAAGACGGGCAAGAAAGCACTAGAAAACTGGTAAAATTTCTCTTATAAAATCATGGTGAAAATCAGTCCCTAAAACTCCTTTTTAAGCCTCTTCAAAAACTAGCCATTGGGACTCAGAACCAGGCCAGATTGGCCTGTCGATCGACCGCTCGGTCGACGATCAACGATCAGATTTCTGACCGTTAGGGTCGCCGATTGACTGCCCCCAAGCCAGACTCTATCGGTCGACCGTGACCCAATAGAAACAAACTTTCTCTTAGTCAGTCGACCGACCCGGTTGACCGCTGTGGGCTCAAGGGTTGACCGAGCCATGCTTCGGTCGACCTGTCGGTCGGCCGTAAGCAGCCCAAACCCAACGTTTAAGGGTTTAAACTCTAGGTCCAAAAACCCATAAAAATTCTATTAAATCCAATAAATTCCATAAAAATAAGTTCATATAAATACTTTGAATTTCAAATATGCGTGATCATAAATCAACACATATTACAACATTGAACTATTTTTGAGGCATAGAAATTAAATCTTAAAACAAAAATCGGTATTGTAACACCCCCTTCTGGAATACGTACTCAGTTGCGTATTTTGATATTTCAATCATATTTTTTGATTTGCTTCCCGTAATTATTTCTGTTTTATGAATATTTATGCGATCGTTTTGCATTGGATCCAGATTCGTGGACTCGAACTCAGCCCTAGTCTAAACAGGGACTCGATCTTAGTGTATTGCTCGATTTGGTCTTTTCGGTAGTTAGATTTAACAATTTTAGTTTCAAATATTATTTTTCACTATTTTATATTTTTCATTATTTTCTGAAATATTTCCGAATTAATTTATAAAATCTTCAAAATCGGTGTCGATCATATCACTGGTCGATTTCAGGATTTTTAACTTACAATTGGAGTTGAATTTCTAAATTATACTTTCACATTACTTTTTAGAATCACATTTTCTACTTTAGCGTATTTTTTGAAATTTTTCTGAATTTATCAAAGTTCAACTGGTTTTGGTGTCGACCGGTAACGTTGGTCGATTCCAGGATTTTTAATTTGCAAACAGAGTCAAATTTTTAAAATTACTTTCACATTATCTTTTAAATCATATTTTCTAGTTTAATATATTTTTGGAGAATTTTATGAATTTATCAGAACTCGGTCGGATTTGTGTCGACCAGTATCGCTAGTAGATTTTAAGATTTTTATTTTAAAAATAAAATTTTATTTCTAAAAACTGATTCATATTATTTGTCAGGATGATATTTTCTACCTCCGGAAATTTTTGGAGATTTTTTTGGAACAGTCGATATTTTCCGTCATTATTAAAATATTATTATTTTAGAGAATCTTTTCCTTCTTTCTTTCTATCTTTTCTTTTTCTTTTCTTTTCCCCAACCCGTCTCCATCACCTGCCAAGCCCACTCTCCCCAATTTAATCACGCCCCTCTCATTCCTTTCTTTCACTCATTCTCTTTCTTTTTCCTTTTCTTTTTCTTTTCGCGTTTTTCTTTTCTTTCTCTTCCCTTCTCTTCTTTTTCTTTCTTCTCCTTTCTTTTCCCTTCTCTTTCTTTTCTTCTTCTCCTGGCACCCGACAGTAGCGCCTCCCCTCTTCCATCTCCTTCCCTCTCAAATTCTCTCCCTCTCCCCTAATCTCTCAATTCCTCTCTTAAATCCCATTCTCCATCTCTTTTCTCTCTCCACCACTCTTTAATTTCATCTCTTACCCTCTCTCTCCCTCACTCTCCACCGGATGCCACCACCGTACCCCTTGGCGCGTTGCCCCCTCCGGTGACTCTCTGACCATCTCCTCCCCAACTTTTTCCCTCTCCTCTATCTCCAACACTATCAACTTCACCACCATCTTCATCTTCTTCTCCACCTTTTAAATCACAATCCACCACCCTTAACCTTCTCCAAATCAACCACCACCCTCCACTCCAACTCCACCACCACAACACCAACACTTCCTCCTTCCTCCTTCACCACCATTTTCGTCACCCCAATCTACAAAATCCACCAAAATCCACCACCAAATTCAAGTCCTCCTTTTTGTTCTTCTTTTTTCTTCCCCTCCTCTCACCCTATCGGCAACCCCTCTAGCCGCCGGCCCTCGGCCAGGCCGTGGGCCCCCCTCTGAAGGTGCTGCGCGTGAGCAACAGGGGGCAACATCCCCCTCTCTTTTCTTCTTCTTTGACTTCTCTCTCTCACACATCTCTCTCTCCCATCCTCTCTCTCTCTCATCTCTCTCTCTCTTTTCGTTCCTCTCTCCCTTTCTCTCTCCTATTCTATATCTCTCTAGCTTTTCTCTCTCTAACTCTCTCTCTTTATCTCTCTAGATATTTCCTTCTCTAGCTCTCTCTTTCTCTCTAGAGCTTTCTCTCTCTTCTCTATTTCCTCTCTCTTATTCTCTTTCTCTCCCAAAATTTATTTAAATATATATCTTAGTATATTTTGGTGGTGTGCACGAGTGTTTTGGACTCCAAGATTTAGTGGCATTTTCAGAGATTTAGGCGAGTGTCCTCACCTCGTTTTGGGTTTCCCCGCTTCGTCGGGTCGATATGTATTTTATTCTGTATCTGGATTTGTATTCGTATTTGTATTGGGCTGTGCCCTTGTATTTGTATATGGCCGAGTGCCCAAGATTGACATGTATATGCCTGTGATGAATGCTTATACTAGGGCAGTTTACTTCCTGTACATATGCCATGCCTGTGATGATGTTCATTACTGCTTTATTATATGCGTGTGTTCAACACTAACACCTACTGTAGGTACCTATACAGCCTTTGGGCTTAAAACTCTCTGAGTTTCTCAGCTTCGCCGGAAGCATAGCCACGCCGTGTGGCTGCGATCCGATCTTAATTGCGTAGCCTCGTCAGGCACGACTTATTATGTTTCCGCTTTGCTTGAACTCCCTGGGTTTTACTAGCTACACCGTGTGTCTGCGAACCAAGCTTAATTGCATAAGCATTTTCAGGCACGGTTTAGCTACATTCCCGTATCGCTCAGCCTTCGGGCGGGCTTAACCTCTCCGAGGTTTATTAAAGTCTCTGGACTTTTTATATGTTACGCCTGGTAGGCAGACCTAACGTCAGCATTTATCGAACTCCGTTCGAGCATAATTACTCTATGAGCGGGGCTTTATCATGAGCGATAGTATGGCGTTTATGCGCATGTTGTGAGACGAGCATTTTGTTATGCTGCGAGTGGTAACCATGCCGATCGTGATAGCATTTAGTGTTGTGCATTAGCTTCGCTATAGCTTGCCCAGCTCTGCTTGATTGTTCCCTTGCTTGCTAGCCATATTTGCATGTGTATTATTGGTACTAACACCTCCTGTAAGTACATACACATCCTCCGAGCTTAACCTCTCTGAGGTTTATTAACTGCTAGTTCCATTTTTAGCATCGCCTGATAGGCATGTTTAGTGCCCAGCGCTTTATTCACTAGATTCGTCTAGCGGAATGCTACTGGATTTTCTACTCGCATCTTAAGCCGAGTCGTCCCAGTAATTCCGCCAAGCGCTTTAGTGACTAAATTTTTTCGTTGTCCGTGCCTCCAGCTTACTCAGCTCTACTGGATTGTGCTCAGCTATTACTCTATCTCTTGTCATATACATGCTTGATATGCTAACACTCGACATGCTATTACTTGACACCTGTCATCTACATGCTATCATCCGCCTCCTGTTATGGTATCACTTATCACCGACCACCTGCCTGATCACTTGTCATCTTTATATTAACACCTGATACCTGCTATGCTTAACTATTGGCTCATGATTATCATATTACGGGAATGTAGTACCTGATCTCCTATTATGTACTCATGTTATGAGCTGTTATGTTCCTGCTCATTCTCATAATCTGATAATTATGCTTAATAAGCTATAAAAGGATAACTTACACTGAGAATAGGAGAAACTGAAGAATGCTGGTATGATGACTTACTTATAGTGATAGAATACTAAACTGATGATTCGTGTTAGGGTGCTTTTAGCCGCCCAGAAGATGCGTATTAGGTGATTTTAGGCACCCATTGGCTGTGGCCCGGGCAGATGAGAACCGCTATAAATATGAGCTATCAGTTCTTCATCAGCTTCCAATAACCAACCTCAACTTATTTATATATGGATGTATGTGTGTTGAGATGTACACCAGGACACATACCTAGATATATGGGTTGAACGAGTAATAATAATAGATGCCAAGACAATACTCGTTGTGTTGCTTTGCAACTGGGTTGTACCGCTAGTTTTGCTATATTTGTTTCTATCGAGTTTTACTTCAGATTTTCTGTTTTATTAATCATTACTATATTTCATGTTTACCACCGGTATGCTAGTCCACTGGTCTCCTTCTTAACATTGCTCATGTTTCACTATACTTATCCTATTAACTTGATCACTCCTGGTTCTATATGATTTCTCATTCATGTATAGTGTGCCTATGCTCACGATATGGTTTTTAATGCATGTCTTTTAACTTGGATATATCGATACACGTGTGCCTGTCCATGCACGCCATTTGGCATTCGCATCACCACTTGTTGGAGAGTTCTAACTCTCCTGGATCCTCATGTCCAGATCTCAAGGCTTGGAGCTTGTGGATCCTCCCAGTTGATGATCAGAGATGCGCAACGATAGCGTGGATCATCGGCGAACCGTCTGAGGCCCTATCCCTCCAGGCCCCCTACTCATCTCTCGAGTTTTCCTTCTGTAACTTGTGAGCGCCTTTTGTACTATTCATACTTGCATATCTCTTTGTATTCTCGCAATTGCACCTATCGGTGATGTAATATTCTTGTAATATTGTGTCACATTTGATGATAACTTTGTATTTGTATTCATATGTTGGAATGTATAATGTACCACGTATTTTCGAACCCTGATTCTTGCATGTACTGATGCTTAGCGTATATATATATATATGAGAGTATTTTCGACCTACGTGTATACGTCAGTAACGTCTCCGTACCCATGTGATTGGCGCATTATAGGTATTTTTCAAAATTCAAACTCTGAAATGAAATCCGATTTCTCTAAAACTTGTATAGATACAAAAACAAGTTATTGAAATATATTTGAAGAATGATGTGCATGGATAGAATCCAATACACACAGTAGATAAACATAGACTTATTTTTGACAATATATTCCAAAATAAGTTTTGATAAAAATAAAACTTAAACATATGAACTAGATACATCAAAATAAGTTATCTAAGCATGTGAAGCATAAATGTATATGGATGAAATCTAATATACATATAAACGATGTAAACTTTTTTTGATGAAATCTATTCATGAAAACAAAGGATGTATACTTGAATATCCGAAACTTAAAATGTATACATGTTAAACCGAAACATAAAACTTAAAACTTGTTTTTATGAGTTTTGTGTAAACCAAATAAACTTAAACTTTTGAAACTAAAACTGATTAAACCGAAAACCAAAATAAACCTTGTGTGTGTATATACTTGAGCAATTCAAAACTATTCTATCCTTACACAAGATCTAAACTAAACAAACATAGATACAAGCCTTCTTCTCGATCTTCCTCTCTATGACAACTCGATCCAAGCACGATCCAAAGAGCTTGACTCCATATTGAGTACTTGATGCGATCTTGATGCTCGAGCTCTTGAATCAATTGACTTCGAGACTATTGTAGAAGCTAAACACCAATAATAATCATGACCTACATCTGAAACTTAATAAACCAAGATCATTAGTACTATAACTTTATAAGTTAGTCATCATCAAAACTAGAGTGAAAGGCCTTTGGGCCAACAGAAGATCCTATATGTCATGCTGTGAAAGCCTTCAAGCCAAGATAAGTCGTAGCTAAAGATTCAAGATAAAGCAAGCGCTAAAGAGGTAAGTAAACTTTTGTTTTCTTTATTTTTTTTCTAATTTCTTAGTTTTGAAACACTTACTTTATTTTTTTTATCTTTTAACTTAGTTCTTCTTTTAATTCTTCTCTCAACTAAAAAAAAACCATTTTCTTCTTTATACTTTTGATTTTTCCTCCAACTTAACTCAACTTTCCTTTTCTTTTTCAAAACAAAAAAAAAGTTTTTAACCGGATTTTCGTAAACTTAAAAAGGATACCAAAACGCTCTATCACTTTTTCTCCTTGTGGATCACGACCCACATAACCACTTGTTATAGCGGCAGTATTGAGAAACTTAGCACCGTTTCATTCTCAATTTTTAAACTCTACTTTGCTGTGCAGTTTTCGCATTTGAAGAATTCACCCATCTTTTGTTCTCTCCTTTCATTATCTTACTAGCTTAGACCTAGACAAATGTTCGTTGTCCGACAACAAATACAAGGTGTTGATGCAGGCTCCGATGGCAAGCTGACCTATAATCAAGTGAATTGATGGCGCAGAATTTAGCTTGCAGTCTAAACTTTTGACACTAAATGATTTTAAATTTTTTTATACAAATAGAATAACTTACCAAAATATATTTATATGCTTACCAAAATCATTTATACGTTTCTTTTCCTATTATCTCATTTCTTTTATTTTTATCTCATTGCTCACATATTTAATCAAGATGTACATGGTGGAATTTCTTAAAAAAAGGGATATCCTTCTAAGAAACCTATAATCCTATATGTGGACACCATAGATGGGGAGCACAATTTTTTGGACTATCTTCCTTGCCCAACTTATTTGACACTGATTGTCATCATTATCCAAGTCTTACTCTCTCAAAAGAATGGGATTGGTTAAGGAATAGGATTTTGAGTTGAGGAGGTTCTAGGAAAGACCATAATTAGCAAAATGTGACAGCAGAAAGAATGGAATGGGAGGGCTTCGTGCTGTCAAGGTAAATATGAATACTGTGTGTAAAAAGTGAAAACAAAAGTGAACTTGATATGACAGAACCTGATACACATCAATAGGATTCAGTTCACATCTCCTGCGTATGCTACATGCTCAGCTCATATTAAGCTTATCGAAACTTCTGTCATTTACGAACCTTTTAGTTTTATTGGGACTAGGGGTACATACCTGAAAGAACACGATGAAGGCAGTAAATAAGGATATGATACTTGCTAATCCAAACAGAAGATATGGCTAATATAGCTGAATGGAGAAAGAGCACTTCACATAGCTAACCCAGAGATTAGGTCCTTTGTGATCGTTGTAGTTGTTGTTAGATCTTTGGCTTATTTTATGCCTCTGAGAGAATGTGTTTTATTCATCTTACCTCTTCATTGAGATGATTTTCTTGGTCTAGCGTAAGTTGGATATTGGCTCCTTGGTTGCATGAACATAAACTGTTCTACCAAAATAAGTAGACTGGAGCGCACCTGTAGCCTGCTCTCCATGTTAAATCACGAGGAATCATGATATATACTTTCATTATAATAACATTTGCATGTTTACGAACATCATGTCCATGTTATAGCTTGTATAATATCCCTCCTTTTAGGGCTTATGTTCTTGTCATGTACATAATAATTGCTGCCCTAGCTCTGTTCTATTGATATGTGTTGCTTTAACAATATGATTCAATTGCAGCACTTAAACTGTAATTTCATTGTTCACAAAATTATTGCTATGGATGCCGCATTTGGCATGAAGTATCTCCATGGGAAAAAAAATATTGTTCAGTTTGATTTGAAGTCAAACAACTTATTGGTAAATATGAAAGACCCCCATCGACCGATTTGACGGGGAAATGTAGACCTTGGTGTTGACATAAAATTTATGTGGTGTGATGACAGATTTTGTAGAATAAAATGACTGGCAATTTATTGCTCAACATATGGTGTCCATGGACGTAGAAATGACTTGGAAGAACGGCCCGGTGGGTGGCTAATATAACAAAGGTACATATATGATATACAGATGAAACTGCTTACAAGATAATAGAATAATGTTTTTACAGTGATAGTATCATACCACTCCTGAAATATAAATATTCATGGTAAATATCATTTCTCAATTTTCTGTCTTCAGTGATTTGTCACATATCTATGTAGTTCCAAATTTTCTGATGTTGAGATCAAAAGCTAAAAAATTTGGATTAGGGATATAAACACGAATCGCAACTCGGTCCTAGGCTCCACAACCTGTTGATTCAATCAATTAGATCAAACTAATATGAAAGCATTTATTTTTTTTAATCAAATCTCTATTACCTTTATTCATTGAGTTGGGTCCCTTTAAATAGGTTTCATTTGATTACAAGACTTGATCCACTTTCGATGTGAGACTGAACAAAAAGCAACAAAAATAAATATAATACTGAAAACAAACATGACCAATTCGATTTAATCTCAGCCCTGAATGAAGTCTAAATGGACTCAAACGAAAATTAAACACAACTATAACACGTGGACTAAACATTTGTCTAGTAAAATCGAAATAAATAATGCCAAGCATATCTTAAAATTAAAATCAAAAGTGGATCGATACAATACGACGACGACGACATTGCCAAATCGTGATCAGGTTGAACATTTGTGTGCGCTTCTAGTTTAATATTATGTAAGTTCATTGCATCGTGATCAGGTTGAACATTATTTCTAAGTGTGCGATTTTCTCATCGAGGTCTATTCTCACTAACATTTTGGATAGTCTCACATTTTATTCGATCACGTTCCTTATTACTTCTCAATACTCACTCGACATTGTCAAATCGAGTGGATAAGTCTTCTAAGAGTTTTGCAGTTCTAGCAATGTTGGAATTCAACTCATGAATTGGGTCTCGAAGGTGATACTGCATTCCACTACGAGTGGGCATGCAACAGGGTGTTCTTAAATGCAAATCTAGATAATATGTTGTCATGTTAAAATTATGCCCTAAAATAATGAATTTTCAGCGAACAAGCGATGCAAATCAACAACAAAATAGGTCTAAATGCAACATAATAAGAATGAAAACTAATCCTAACACCTAATAATGCTCTGATGTGAGATGCATATAATAAATTGAAAATCAGTAAGTAATTCAATTATAATCACCCACTAGATTATCCCACAATGTGTCGAACGTTTCAGCATTAAGGATTTAATTAAGATGATCAACTAATAGAAATCATGCAAGTAATATTGATCGTTTTGATATTGCATCAAGAGAATTAATCAAGTGCTTAAACTTAGAAAATAGTTCTATTTTAATAATCAGATTAGAGCAAAAAAAGATTAACAGATTCACATGCTCATAATTTTAGAGGAACAACAACAATATTGATAGTACCAAGGATGAACTAATTTAGAAGTAATCGAGACAATTTCTAATACTATTGGAAAAGAAGTAGAATCGATAAAATTAGAATTACCTCGAAAAAACATCCACTATTGTCAACGCGAGATTGGTCTTCTTATAATATGTATGTGTGGCTCACACACATGAACCGAATCCACAATTCTGGTCTATGGTGAATCTCAATATAATCTATATGTTGCAGGTTGGAGATTTAGGTTTATCAAGCAGAGGACATTGGTTTCAGGTGGAGTTCGAGGTGCTATTCCTTGGATGGCTTCGGAGCTTTTGAATCGAAATAAACAATGTCAAGCACATCTCAAATCTAAATAAATAATCTTTATATCCATCAAATGAACAACCTTGTCCAATGGTTCTCTTACTTATAAGGCAAATAATAAGCTCACCATACCTGTAACATTCACTGACCAGCTTACTAGTGAAACTTCTATGCATTTTTGTTCCAAACCCACTGCGTATGTGATCTTTAGCATATTACCACCCATCTGTCCCAACATTTTTATTTCAGGTCCACTCATCTTCTATTTTCTTTATTGCGCAACATTCTGAGATACAGATACACATATACACGTCTTTTATTGGAGAAAGCACAGTTGGGTCTTTCTCATCTTGCAGATAGCCATCCTTTGCTGCCTGTTGCTGCAAAGATGGCAGCGCGAAGTTTAGAGAATGTGAGGTCCTCTTCTTGTCTGAACATGTCTTCGCGATGTTTAATGAATGAGAAACTTACGAGGCTTCTTGGTGGTTAATATTGTTTTCTGGAAGCAGTTTGTTGCTTCAAGGGACAATTTTCTGATTTGTTTCTTCCATCTCTTTTCTTGATTCACTTGAATGGATCAGTGTCCCATATGTTCAAATAGACTTCTTTTAGATAGAAGTTTACAATTGAAGAAAGAAGTTGCTATCTAACGACTTTCTGAAAATGTACTACCTTGTTTGGGGCTAAACATTGTATTTTCCACTTGAGTCACCTGCTATTGCCCCACATCAGTATTTACACTGCATGTGTTAGAATCACATCAATGTTTGAGATGTATAACTATTCTACTCTAATATTTGATCAGCTGCTGAAAAGTTTGCATGCTCTTAAAATTTAAAGCTTAAAAAATATCCAACCTAGAACAATGTATAGATTGCAAAAGATCATTTTCTCAAACTCACAATCTAATAGTGTAATATCCCCTATTTAATAATACCATATTATTATTTTTAATTATTACCTGATTCCACCTATTATCTTATTATTATTAATTAACTTAATTTAATATCATTATTAGTATTATTATTGTTTATGACTTGTAGACTCTTATTGCTTATATTTAGTTATTTTAAATTACTATTAATGGGTAGTATTATTATTTTCATTTCAAACTCAATAAGCTCAACTCATTCTCCTTTTCCTTTTGTTTTCTTTTTCTTTTTATGCTAAACCCACATAAGCCAAGCGCACTTCCTTATTTTCATTCATTTCCTTCTTCTTTTTCTATTTTTTTCTTTAAGCCCAAAAACTAAGCCCACAAGCCCACTATCTATTTTTCTTATTTTTCATATTACTTATTTCTTTTAACTAAAGCCCAAATATAACCTATAACCCATTACCATTGAGATCCTTACCCATTAACCCAAAACCTAATCCTAATCCTAATCAAAATCTTATCTCATCAAATCTTTTTCATTAATTTTAACTAATTCTAATTTAAATCCTAATAAAAATCATATCTAAACTGAATCTCCTTGAGATTTTTAACAATCCTCAATTCTTATTTGAACTACTAAATTAAGCAATGTAAACCTAAATAGAATTCAGGTTTCTAAAATATCTAATATTAAGCAATCTAAACCTAACTAGAATTCATGTTTCTAAAATATCTAATAGCCTATATAAAGACCCAACCTCCTTCTTTCTCTTCTTCCTCAAGAGAAAACTCAAATCCTAGCTCTCCCCACTTTTATCTTTCCTTTCTCCTCAAGAGAATCGTGAACGAAAAAGGGCTTCGAGGTACAGGGATTGAGTAGCAAATAAGGAGGAAGTAAGCAGATCTAACTTGTGAATAAATTTCAGTCTTTCTTTAAAAAAAATTAAATTAAAATTAGAACCATAAATAATCTATTAGTTTCAACAATCTGTTACTCAGCTTATCTATGCCCTCACCTGAGAATTCACCAAACAATATACTTAATGATTCTTAGAAACTTAACTAATGTAATTTTTATATAATCATTATTTTAATACTCCACAAAACCTTTACTTGAGCAAATCAAATCCAAGAAAGTAACCTGCTTTCCATAATTTAATATGATGCAAATAGTTTATTCAATATCATGTCAATAATAGGACCATCTATGAATTTTTTATACATCAAAAATCAATTCAAAAATCCAATTAAAATATATATCTAAATTTTACATACTTTTAAAATTTTAACAATTTAGAATTTGAAATTTCAAAAAAAAAACAAACAAAGAAAAAATTTAAAGGTCGCTGCTCTCGGCCAGCCGAGAGCAGCTCGGCCACCTGCACAGACCCAGGCGGGTCTGTGCAGGGCCTGGCCGGCCCGGGCCTGACTTGGCCCGGGCCTGGCTGGCCCTCTTGGCTGCGGGCTGGGCTGCACAGGGGCAGCCCCTGTGCAGCAAACTCCTAATGAAAAAAAAAATTTGGCTGAGGCCCACGGGCTGTTCCAGCCCAGCTCTGTATGGGCTGCCCCTTCTGGATCCACACCCGCACAACAAAATCCAACCCAATAGAAAAATCTAGACTTGTTAACCTGCAGAAAAATAATTAAAATAATTAGTTAAAAATATTAAAAAAAGAGAAAAATACAAATAACAGTGTACAATATTTCTACTTTCTATGATAAAATTTTCAGAGGAATAGCAACATAAATTAAATCAAATTACTCTCTCTAAAATTAGTTTCCCTTAATGGTAAATATAAACCCGTTAAGAATTTAATGTTAAAAAGCCTTTAAAAACCCAACAAAAGAAAATTTAAAATTAGTCAAATTAAACCTATTAATTTCATGTAATCCAGAGGATCATACTCCCAACCTTAAGCTAATTAATCAAGATTAAATAAATAAAAGATCCTAACAATTTCTATTGAAATAATTTATGTAGATTTACCGGGATTCTAGGATTGCAGTGCTTTGGATTGTAATCTAGCTCAGGTGAGTGTTTCTTTTTTTGTGTAATTTTATTTAATTTTGTTGTGAGTGTTCTTTATCTTCTCATTGAGTATTTTAGTATAATTTAATTTTGTTATGAGTGCTTTTTCTCCCTTCAGCTAACAAGAATTCTTGTGATGAAGGATTTTATATAGTTATTTAATTATATTATAAAGGTGATTTAAATGATTAAACTAATTTTCTAGTATTTAGAAATTGTATAGTTTCTTGAATTACCTCCATGTATTATTTGTAGTATATTTATGTATTCCTGTATGCAATTAAGTTCAATTGTTCTTAATAATAAACCTTCAAGATCACTACATGACATTGGTTAGGACTTTACCACTAAGACTCACCTAGATGATATTTATCTGATGACCATCATGTTCATGTTATCTAACTACTGGGAAAAATATTGTTAGACGGTAACAACCTCGTCCTGTTTATCATGTTCACCGACATATATATCCTATTATACATGTATTACGATTTCACTTTTGATGTTGTTACTGTTATCATTATCGAGTTATCTCAGTAAATTTAGGTAACATGTACATTAATAATCTTGCCAACTAAATTTAACAACTTACACTGGGATTGGGAAAATTGATGGAGGAGACAGCATCTGTATTTTGGGTGAACCTAGGATTTAGGTTGCGCAGCCGAAAGAGAGTTCCACTGTAGGGTTCCCGTGGGGTGACTGGCACCCCATCCTGTTCATGTTCCTGTTCTTGTTATACATGTTATACATGTACCCGACTTGTTATACATGTTCCGACTACCTTGCGATAAGTCCTGATTCAGCGCCAGGGGTCTGGGCCGTAGTCCCAGGTATGCACTGGACCCACAAAAAATACAGACAATGTCTACAACCGATCACTTTCAATAACTGAGGACTTCGATTGGCACATGTAATAGGCGTAGTATGGGATGCGTCTATTACATGTGGCAATTGGTGTTCCCTGACATAATTAATAATGAAAACTGAATTCTTATATTGACATTATAAACTGAATTTGACATCTGCCTGCATGTTATAATAAACATTGATTATACTCATGACCTGAGGTACCCTTGATTATATCACTGACTGGCTTAGTTACTATTAATTTATTGTTGGTATGTTATTCTAACCTTATCATGTATATTTTCTTTCCATATGCTTATACGTTACATGCATGTGTACCTTCCCTTTTTATTTTACCACTCACTAGGTCGCTTATTGACGATCCTGGATTCGCATGTCCAGGATTTTTGAACACCTTTCTTATATTGTTCAAGTATTTGTGTGATCGTACGCATTACGAGGAGCTGGAGTCTCTCTTTTCTTGATTATAGGTATTCTTACTCTTTTATTTATGTTATTTCCTGATTCTATCTTTATCGCATCCAGTTGTCATTTCTTTCCTTTATTTATCTGCTATCATTGTGTTAGATATTTATATGTCATATTGCAGTGATATTGATTTATCATAGTAGACTTTGTAGCTTGTTCAGCTTACTTTAGGCTTAGCGTGTATGCGTGGGGTATTTTTCTTGTGTATATACGTCGTCGACCTTCGTCGCGACTCCGTTTTTCGCGTATCTTGAGAAGTGGGGCGTGACAGGATTTTCTTGGTATCAGACCCAGGTTTACTCAAAGAGAACATAGGTCTTACCGGTAACTTGAAACAAGTTATATTTACACTGCAATAAATATATAAGATTCACACAATTGATATTGAGTCCATTCAGAATTGATCGTTCCCCCTTTTTGATATCCATCTCTTTGATCTATTGATATCTCCTATTCTAACTCTTTTTCTAGAGTAATCTGAGTTTCATCTTAATTTCTATCCTCTTTCCGATTCTATTTTCCCTGATTTTTGCCCCCTGAGTTTGATCACTCCATTTTGAAGTCGTTAGCAGAGAAGCCGTTAGCAGAGATCAGAGCGCATAGCGGAATCGTGGTGTCCTAACGAAGCAACGTGGAAGCTTGTTTGTTTTCTTCCTAGATTTAGATTCTTATCATTCCCTACTTTATGAAAATTTTGAGGACGAAATTTTTGTTAAAGTGGGTAGAATGAAATATCCCCTATTTAATAATACCATATTATTATTTTTAAATATTACCTGATTCTACCTATTATCTTATTGTTATTAATTAACTTGATTTAATATCATTATTAGTATTATTATTGTTTATGACTTGTAGACTCTTATTGCTTATATTTAGTTATTTTAAATTATTATTAATGGGTAGTATTATTATTTTCATTTCAAGCCCAATAAGCTAAACCCATTCTCCTTTTTCTTTCGTTTTCTTTTTTTTTATGCTAAGCCCACATGAGCCAAGCCCACTTCCTTATTTTCATTCATTTCCTTCTCCTTTTTCTATTTTTTCTTTAAGCCCAAAAACTAAGCCCTCAAGCTCACTATCTATTTTTCTTATTCTTCATATTACTTATTTCTTTTAACTACAGTCCAAATATAACCTATAACCCATTACCATTGAGATCCTTACCCATTAACCCAAAACCCAATCCTAATCCTAATCAAAATCCTATCTCATCAAATCTTTTTCATTAATCTTAACTAATCCTAATTTAAATCCTAACAAAAATCATATCTAAACTGAATCTCCTTGAGATTTTTAGCAATCCTCAATTCTTATTTTAACTACTAAATTAAGCAATCTAAATTTAACTAGAATTCAGGTTTCTAAAATATCTAATATTAAGCAATCTAAACCTAACTAGAATTCATGTTTCTAAAATATCTAATAACCTATAAAGCCCCAACCTCCTTTTTTCTCTTCTACCTCAAGAGAAAACCCAAATCCCAACTCTCTCTACTTTCATCTTTGCTTTCTCCTAAGAGGATCGTGAACGAAAAAGGGCTTAGAGGTACAGGGATTGAGGAGCAAATTGTTGGCCCAATGGCCTTCCATTCTAGTTTTGATGATGATCAACTCATGTAGTTATGTTTACTAATATTCTTGTGTTTCTAAGTTTCAGATCATTAACAGGATATTAGTTGGTGATTAGCTTCAACAAGGAGTTTAGAAGCTATTCATGGTGATTCCAGGGCCAAAGCTTCATGTTCACACTTTGCCTAGCCCATGGATGGAGTTTTGGAGCAAGTCTACTTGAAGATGATGATCGTCAAGAAGACTTAGGTATCCTAATTTAGATAGAGTTTTTAGATCCATTTGTAAAGCTTAGTTTAGTTGATATGCTCAAGTGCACAAAACACACACGTTTTATGATTTGATATTTGGTTTTTATGAATAGTTGATCAAAACAAGTTTACATATGTTATATGTATAGTAGATGTTTTCTATTTATACATACATGCTTTAACTTGGTAAACAAACTTATTTTGATATTCCTATTCATGTTTTGGAAAAATCTGTTTGAGAAAAATACAAGTGTTGATTCTTGATTTTTTTGTTAAGAAACAAAAATAAATTTCATATGCTTGATATTTGAGTAGAAATGTTTTATCACATGATTAATATCAATGCAATATGTAAAACAAGTTTTATGGAAGTTTTGTAAAAGATAAAAATATTTTTAAAACAAGTTTTTATCAGATTTTCTGTTCCAGGCTTCAACCAAGTCGACTTGGTCTCTGACCAGTCGACTAGGTCAGAAATCGGTCGACCGGGCCGGTCGACCGACCGACGTGCACAAACCTGTGCACGTTTCTGGCACAGGGAACGGTCGACCAGACCGGTCGACCGGAGCAGTATATCTGCTCTCTGGTTTTCTGGGTCGACCGGACCGGTCGACCGCAGAAGAGAGCTTTGCTCTCTGTTTTGTTTCGGTCGACCGGGCCGATCGACCGCTGTTGCCCAACGGTCATATTTCTGACCGTTGGCGGTCGACCGGACCGGTCGACCGGTGGCCTGTCAGGCTGCCACATCAGCCTAACGGCTAGTTTTGTATAGAGGCTATATAAACCCCATCTCTTTGGGGATTTTGGCCAAGTTTTTTAAGAGAAAAATTTTCAGTTTTCTGAAGTGTTTAAAAGAGTTTTAAAAAGAGTTTTTGGGGCTTTAAAACTTCTCATCTTTATTTGTTTTGGGTTTTTGGAAAATCAAAGAAAACTAGGTTTTGGGATTTTGATTTGGTATTTCATTTTCTATCATATACAAGAGATTTCCCAAGTAGTTTTTCTTTGTTGCTTGTTTCCAAAAACACTTTGATTCCACACTTGAGCTATATCTTCTATCCTAAACTATTTAGGATCTTGTTTTTGTGGAAAAAGAAAAAGGAAAGAGGTTTGTGGTTGAAATATACCACTTGTTGTAAACCCTTGATTTCTTAAGTTGCTCCCTCTTTGGTAGAGGTGGAGATTGTTGTATTGGGTTGTTGGTTTGGATCCCTCTTCGGTAGAGGTGATTGAGTTTTGTTGTAAACCTCTTCGGTAGAGGTGGTTGTTGTTGTTGTTGTTGGTTGTTGGGCCTCGGTGGAGGTTGTTGTTTGAGAGAGGAGTTCGGTACTCCTAGAGTTGTAAGAAATCCTCTTTGGTAGAGGTTCCCTCGGTGGGAGTTGAGATAGTGGAAATCCTACACGGTGGTGTAGGCGGGGATGTAGAGCAAGGTGCTCGAACCTCGAAACAAATCTTGGTGTTTGCGTTGTGATCCATTGTCTCTCTAACTCTCTCTCATTTACTTTGTGCAAAGCATCATACTTCATATCATACCATATTTGCTTGTGTTGTGCATATTTCATATTGCTATATCCTTTATTGCGTAGCTTGATTGTGTGTGCACATTGTGAATTGCTTGTGTGTTTGTGCATCACCTATACTCATCCAACAAGAGTTTCACATAGCGCCTCAACCCATATCTAGGGGAATCAAGAGGAGTTAGTCCAGAGCCTCGCGAGGGGAATTCGGCTACACTTGTTGGATTGTATTAAGTGTGTTGCAAGATTTGCATTAGCTTCCGCATTTAGCGCACTTAGTTTGCACTTAGCTTCTTAGATTAGCACTTACACCTATTCACCCCCCCTCTAGGTGTTTTTCAATTGGTATCAGAGCTAGTGCTCCTGATACTTAGGCTTAACATCCTAGGAGTGATCCATTTGCTTGCTAATCTCATTTGCATTTGTTTGTTTGCACATTCATATATAGTTTACCATGGACTTCATGACCCCTCCTAGCTTTGACCCTTCCAACATTGATGTTTGGAAGTATAGGATGTCCATGTACCTAAAGACCCTAGGTTTGCATGTCTTCCTTGCCGCCACCAAGAGATGTTATCTTGGTGATGGTAATCATATAGGGGCCAATGCACAAGCCCTAGAGGCCATTAGAAGCACATTATCTAAAGAATATCTTTTACGTGTTTCTAACTTTGATTCCGCTTTTGTAGTGTGGAACAAATTGATAACAACCACCACCTCCGAGCTTCAAATGCCAAACCAACCGGAGGAATCTAGTGGAGAATCCGATTCACAATGCTTCATGGTCCAAGGGAATGACTCCCTTGAGGTACAATCGGAACTTCAATTAGATAGTGATGATTGCTCTAGTTCTTCATGTGATAATTTTGATGCCCATGCTTTAAATGAAGAACTTTCTATTGTTTGTGAAAAACTAATTGAAAAATATAAGATTTTGAAAAAGAAAGTCTAGAAATTGAAAAAGAAAATAAGTGTTTGCATTCTAGACTTGATTATGTTTTGCAAGAAAAGGTTGAGGTCTATAATGAAAGGGATTCATTGAGATCTCAATTGGAACTTGCTTTAAAAGAAAATAAATTTTTAAAGTCTAAAAATGATTGTGAATTCTTTTGAAGAAAAATGAAAATTGTCTTCTAAAGTTGATTTTGTTTTAAAAGAGAATGTTGCTTTGAAATACAAAATAATTTCTATCTCAAATGATTTGGATGCATGTTTAAAGAAAAATGTTTCTTTTCAAAATAAGATTGATTCTCATGTTTGCCATGCTAGTGTAGCCTCTTCATCTAGACTACCTAATGCATGTACCTCTTCTTCTAGGATTAATGATGATATTTGTATGCTAAAGAAGAGAGTAGATTGTTTGGGCTCCACTATGAGCCAATGTGCCTTGAACCACACTCGGTTGGAAACCTTGGTTCGAAAGAAACAAGTTCCATCCTTTATGCATGCACACCCTTCACGGCATACACATGCTCCTCACGGACACACCCATCACCATATGTATGCTCATGTGTACACATGTACACATTGTGGACGTAAGGGCCACCTTGCTAAATTTTGCTATGATCGTTTACATGTTGAGAATTTAGCAAAGAAATTTGTTTGGGTTAGAAATGAGACTAACCCCCATGGACCCAATAAGAGATGGGTACCAAAGACCACCACCCCTAAAGTTTTTGATGTAGGTGTGGGCTCTCACATGACGTGAGAGTGTTAGCACCTTGGAGTGGATGCGTTCCGTACTAAAAGGAAATCATATGGATGCATCACTTTCAAGGGAAGAGATGGTGGAGAGGACCACCAAGTTTTTGGAGACAAGGAGAGTTGCCTTGAGGTTTTGGTAACGATTCCTAAACTCCCATGCTTTCATATTCATTTGTTTATGGCATGTTTTTTGATGTCTATGGATTAGTATGTTCATTCCATGTTTATTAGATCCTTGACATACATGTATAGTATTTGAGACACACATGCTTATTTGAATCATACTTAGTGTTCTCACTTTTGTTTAAGCTATAGTGTACATCATGAATCTAATACATGTGAATTTACATAGTAATCATGTTTTAGTTTTATCATGATAATTTTTATATTGTGTTTTGATGCTTCATGTTAAGGTTACTTGTTTAGATGTTAGTTTTCATTAAGACTAGGAATTATACTTGTACATATAGTGGGTCACAAATAAATCTATATATGTATGAGTTTGAACGCTTATTTGAACCCATTAGATGTGCTAGTATAGTCTAGTTTTGATGATTCATACATTTCAAACTTGTATTCCATTTTTGGATTTGTTTTATGAGTTTTCACTTCATGTATATGTGTATTATTGCCAAAAACATTAAGATATACATGTATACCCCTTGAGTCATTTGCCTTTCATGCAAATTTATATATATGGACTCATATGTGTTTAGGGATATGTATGAATACTTATTGTGATTGACAATTTATACATATACCTTGAAATGAAAATTTTTGTTATGAAAATTTAGTTTTTCATGTTTCATGTATTTATGTTTAACTTCATGTATATGTCTATCTAGTTCAAACTAATCTTATACATATACATCTTTTTGAGCCACGTGCCTTCATGAATATACATTTAGTGGACTCGTTGAGTTTTGGATATGTATGTATATTTTAGCTTGTATTAGACATACATATGCCTTGAAGATTAAATAAGGAGTTTTATATGATTTTTCATGTTTTTGATGGAATTATGTTTTAAGGAATAATTGAGCTTAATGAAATATTTTTCATGATTATGATCTTCACATATTATTTGTACACTCATATCTATTGCTCATGTTTTGTTTCTCATGAGTTATGCTTTATTGGTTAGAGTGATGATTATCATGTGAATTTCATTTTTGTTTTATTCCTTGCTTGAAGGATTTCGTGCTAGTTAACAAGTTTTCCATTTAACTAGTTGTGGTGTTCTTCATTTTGGTAGTGATTTTCAAACAAAACTACATTTTCAAATCTATCTTTGAAAACCCCTACCATCCAAGGGAGGTAGGATGGGAGATCATGTTCATGTATGCCCTAAATTGAAAATCTTTAAAACTTGAATTATGATTGGGTGGTAGAGAATATGATGTATACACTTGAACTTATTGTTATGTCAATTGGTATCATTGAACTCTTTCAATTGGTATCATTTTGATCTTCTTGTATACTCATATATGTTTTGTATGTATGTATGCTTTAAATTTCAAGTATATCAATTTCTATTGGTATCTATTTTTCATACATATATATGTTCGTGTTTATGCTAGTGCTTGAGTTTCAATTTTGTTTAAATTGATTACTTTTAAAGTGTTATCAAGACTATGCATGACTTTAGTTTGTATTTCATAAAGGGGGAGAAAATTTGATTTTGTATTTCAATTGGTATTTGTACTCCCCTCTTTATGATTAAAAGTTGTTATTTTAAACATATGATATCAACATCAAATTATATATTTTTAAAATGAACAATTCTTACTATTGGTATCAATGTCTCTATGTAAAATCTTTTCAATTGGTTAAACATAACAAATTTTGAATACATTTAGTATCAAGATTCATGTTTTAGGAATTCAAGATTTATGTTTAATTACAATTGGTATCTCATATGTTGTTTAAAGAATATATTCAAAGTTTTGATTTGTATTTCCTATATGCAAGGAGAGCTTAACATCTCTCTTACATATAGATTCATGTTGAGTATATTATAAATTGAGGAGCTTGACAACTCTTCTTTATATGATATACGTGTGTAGGGGAGCTTCACATCTCCTCTTATGCATTACATAATATGTGTTATGTGAATTGGGGCTTGTCATCCTTTCTTCATGTAATGCATATGTGTAGGGAAGCTAACTTAGCGTCTTCCTCTTCATGAATGTATATAGCATATAACATATATTGATCCTTATTTATTGGTATCAAGATACTTCATTGACATATTTTTTAATTGATATCATGTTTGTAGTCACCCCTTATTGACTTTTTTTTTGTTTTAGACAAAAAGGGGGAGAACATTGTTTGCATTGTTTTGATTGACAAAAAGGGGGAGAAAGATTTTTACCCCTCATTTTATCTATGGTTTTGATTGTTTACCCCTTTGTTGATGATTGACAAAAAGGGGGAGAAGTATTTGAGTTTTATATGCATGCTTATGTTTTATATGCATATATTATGTTTTAATCTCAAGAATATTAAGTTTAATTGATATAAAGAGTTTGCTTTGTAATTGGTATCTAGAGCTTATTTTGTTTGAATATTCCATTTGATATCTAGAACCATTTATTGTTTATGCATACGCATGTTTCATGTTTAATATTCATTGCATATATTTATTGTTTTTCCATATGCATGAGTTAAGGGGGAGCTTCCTTGAAGCTTATCTTTAATCCATGCATATATAACTCCATGAGTTTTGTCATTATCAAAAAGGGGGAGATTGTTGGCCCAATGGCCTTCCACTCTAGTTTTGATGATGATCAACTCATGTAGTTATGTTTACTAATATTCTTGTGTTTCTAAGTTTCAGATCATTAACAGGATATTAGTTAGTGATTAGCTTCAACAAGGAGTTTAGAAGCTATTCATGGTGATTCCAGGGCCAAAGCTTCAAGTTCACACTTTGCTTAGCCCATGGATGGAGTTTTGGAGCAAGTCTACTTGAAGATGATGATCGTCAAGAAGACTTAGGTATCCTAGTTTAGATAGAGTTTTTAGATCCATTTGTAAAGCTTAGTTTAGTTGATATGCTCAAGTGCACAAAACACACACGTTTTATGATTTGATATTTGGTTTTTATGAATAGTTGATCAAAACAAGTTTACATATGTTATATGTATAGTAGATGTTTTCTATTTATACATACATGCTTTAACTTGGTAAACAAACTTATTTTGATATTCCTATTCATGTTTTTGGAAAAATCTGTTTGAGAAAAATACAAGTGTTGATTCTTGATTTTTTTGTTAAGAAACAAAAATAAATTTCATATGCTTGATATTTGAGTAGAAATGTTTTATCACATGATTAATATCAATGCAATATGTAAAACAAGTTTTATGGAAGTTTTGTAAAAGATAAAAATATTTTTAAAACAAGTTTTTATCAGATTTTCTGTTTCAGGCTTCAACCAAGTCGACTTGGTCTCTGACCAGTCGACTAGGTCAGAAGTCGGTCGACCGGGCCGGTCGACCGACCGACGTGCACAAACCTGTGCACGCTTCTGGCACAGGGAACGGTCGACCGGACCGGTCGACCGGAGCAGTATATCTGCTCTCTGGTTTTCTGGGTCGACCGGACCGGTCGACCGCAGAAGAGAGCTTTGCTCTCTGTTTTGTTTCGGTCGACCGGGCCGGTCGACCGCTGTTGCCCAACGGTCATATTTCTGACCATGGCGGTCGACCGGACCGGTCGACCGGTGGCCTGTCAGGCTGCCACATCAGCCTAACGGCTAGTTTTGTATAGGGGCTATATAAACCCCATCTCTTTGGGGATTTTGGCCAAGTTTTTTTAAGAGAAAAATTTCCAGTTTTCTGAAGTGTTTAAAAGAGTTTTAAAAAGAGTTTTTGGGGCTTTAAAACTTCTCATCTTTATTTGTTTTGGGGTTTTTAGAAAATCAAAGAAAACTAGGTTTTGGATTTTGATTTGGTATTTCATTTTCTATCATATACAGAGATTTCCCAAGTAGTTTTTCTTTGTTGCTTGTTTCCAAAAACACTTGATTCCACACTTGAGCTATATCTTCTATCCTAAACTATTTAGGATCTTGTTTTGTGGAAAAAGAAAAAGGAAAGAGGTTTGTGGTTGAAATATACCACTTGTTGTAAACCCTTGATTTCTTGAGTTGCTCCCTCTTTGGTAGAGGTGGAGATTGTTGTATTGGGTTGTTGGTTTGGATCCCTCTTCGGTAGAGGCGATTGAGTTTGGTTGTAAACCTCTTCGGTAGAGGTGGTTGTTGTTGTTGTTGTTGGTTGTTAGGCCTCGGTGGAGGTTGTTGTTTGAGAGAGGAGTTCGGTACTCCTAGAGTTGTAAGAAATCCTCTTTGTAGAGGTTCCCTCGGTGGGAGTTGAGATAGTGGAAATCCTACACGGTGGTGTAGGCGGGGATGTAGAGCAAGGTGCTCGAACCTCGAAACAAATCTTGGTGTTTGCGTTGTGATCCTTGTCTCTCTAATTCTCTCTCATTTACTTTATGCAAAGCATCATACTTCATATCATACCATATTTGCTTGTGTTGTGCATATTTCATATTGCTATATCCTTTATTGCGTGGCTTGATTGTGTGTGCACATTGTGAATTGCTTGTGTGTTTGTGCATCACCTATACTCATCCAACAAGAGCTTCACATAGCGCCTCAACCCATATCTAGGGGAATCAAGAGGAGTTAGTCCAGAGCCTCGCGAGGGGAATTCGGCTACACTTGTTGGATTGTATTAAGTGTGTTGCAAGATTTGCATTAGCTTCCACATTTAGCGCACTTAGTTTGCACTTAGCTTCTTAGATTAGCACTTACACCTATTCACCCCCCCCCCCCCTCTAGGTGTTTTTCATAAATAAGGAGGAAGTAAGCAGATCTAACTTGTGAATTAAATTTCAGTCTTTCTTTAAAAAAAAATTAAATTAAAATTAGAACCATAAATAATCTATTAGTTTCAACAATCTGTAACTCAACTTATCTATGCCCTCACCTGAGAATTCACCAAACAATATATTTAATGATTCTTAGAAACTTAACTAATGTAATTTTTATATAATCTTTGTTTTAATACTCCACAAAACCTTTACTTGAGCAAATCAAATCCAAGAAAGTAACCTGTTTTCCATAATTTAATATGATGCACATAGTTTATTCAATATCATGTCAATAATAGGACCATCTATTAATTTTTATCCATCAAAAATCAATTCAAAAATCCAATTAAAATATATATCTAAATTTTACATACTTTTAAAATTTTTACAATTTAGAATTTGAAATTTCAAAAAAAAAAAACAAAGAAAGAAAAAAAATTTAAAGGTCGCTGCTCTCGGCCAGATAGAATAGCTCGGCCACCTGCACAGACCCAAGCGGGTCTGTGCGGGCCTGGCCTGGCCAGGCCACACCGGGCCTGGCCTGGCCCTAGTCGGCCCGGCCTGACCTGGCCGGGCCTGCTGGCCCGCTTGGCTGCAGACTGGACTGCACAGGGGCAGCCCCTGTGCAGCAAACACCCATTGAAAAGAAAAAAAATTGGCTGAGGTCCACGTGCTGTTCCAGCCCAGCTCTGTATGGGCTGCCCCTTCTGGATCTACACCCGCACACAAAACCCGACCCAACAGAAAAATCCAGACTTGTTAACCTGCAGAAAAAGAATTAAAATAATTAGTTAAAAATATCAAAAAATAGAAAAAATACAAATAACAGTGTACAATATTTCTACTTTCTATGATAAAATTTTCAGAGGAATAGCAACATAAATTAAATTAAATTACTCCCTCTAAAGTTAGTTTCCCTTAATGGTAAATCTAAACCCTTTAAGAAATTTAATGCTAAAAAGCCTTTAAAACCCCAACAAAAGAAAATTTAAAATAGTCAAATTAAACCTATTAATTTCATGTAATCATGATGATCATACTCCCAACCTTAATTTAATTAATCAATATTAAATAAATAAAAGATTCTAACAATTTCTATTGAAATAATTTATGTAGATTTACAGGGATTCTAGGATTGTAGTGCTTTGTATTGTAATCTAGCTCAGGTGCGTGTTTCTTTTTTTGTATAATTTTATTTAATTTTGTTGTGAGTGTTTTTTTGTCTTCTCATTAAGTATTTTAGTATTATTTAATTTTTTTGTAAGTGCTTTTTTCTCCTTTAGTTAACAAGAATTCTTGTGATGAAGGATTTTATCTAGTTATTTAATTATGTTATAAAGGTGATTTAAATGATTAAACTAATTTTTTAGTATTTAGAAATTTTATAGTTTCATGAATTACCTCCATGTATTATTTGTAGTATATTTATGTATTCCTGTATGCAATTAAGTTCAATTGTTCTTAATAAAAACCTTTAAGATCACTACATGACATCGGTTAAGACTTTGCCACTAAGACTCACCTGGATGACATTTGTGACCATTTATCTGATAACCATCATATCATGTTATCTAACTACTGGGAAAAATATTGTTAGACGGTAACAACCTCATCCTGTTTATCATGTTCACCGACATGTATATCCTGTTATACATGTATCACGATTTCACTTTGATGTTGTTACTGTTATCATTACCGAGTTATCCCAGTAAATTTAGGTAACATGTACATTAATAATCTTGACAACTAAATTAAACAACTTACACTTGGATTGAGGAAATTGATGGAGGAGACAGCGTCTGTATTTTGGGTGGACCTAGGATTTAGGTTGCGCAGCCGAAAGAGGGTTCCACTGTAGGGTCCCTTGGGGTGGATTGGCACCCAGTCCTGTTCCTATTTCTTGTTATAACATGTTATACATGTGCCTGACGGTTATACATGTTCCTGATTACCTTGCGGTAGGTCCTGATTCAGTGCTAGGGGTCTGAGCCGTGGTCCCGAGTATGCACGGGACCCACCTAAAACACAGG